>LPNX010380471.1:263687-274396 GCA_001517045.1 Pseudotsuga menziesii
ATTCTCTCTAATTTGCATCCTCCTCCCCAAACCCCTATTGGGTATGTGTTATATTATTTCCATGTGTGTGTGGGGTTTGTCATCTTAAAATTGTGTAATTTAATATTTGTTAAGCGATTGGGGTCTATTTATAATATGGATTAATGGATTAATGTTTTGGATGTTAAAAAATACTTACATATAGCATTATTAGTGGTTAATAATCATAATAAAAAATTGAACGGTGTGACTCTAATTTTTTCTAATTTTCCTAGTTAAGGGTTTCTAGGGTAAATCTCTATGTATTATGTATGAATGATGTGTTGCAATCTCTATTTTACTTAAAAATATATATATTATTTGATTCTATTCACATGTTTAAAACTACATGTGGTATCAAATATGGATTATTAGCTTAAAGGGGATTCCTTTGTTGTTGAGGGTTCGACACAATTTATATATCTTGGGTCGGTGATAAACTTGGGATTAGTGACAGATTCATAACAATCATTTGTGCATTGAAATAGAATGGTGAGAATTTAGAGAATCAATATTGAAAAATTTAATGGGCATAACTTTGAGCTATGGAAACTCAAAATGGAGGATATTCCTCTAATTTGAGAAGAGTGGATTGCTATGGATCTAGGGAAACAACCCACTAGATCGAGGAAATAACATTGGGATAAATTAGAAACAAGGGTGAGGAGTACTATCTAATAATTCTTATGTGAGAATGTGTTGTTAAACGTGTTTGGAGCAATAATGTATTAAAGGTTTGGAATAAGCTAGGGAGTATGTATCAATCAAAATCTCTAGGAAATAAGTTGTTTGTGCAAAATAAGTTGTATGCCTTTAAAATCGATAATAATGACACAATGACAAAGCTTTTGTTGGTAAGTCAAATAACCTTTATAGGTATTACAATGTATTAATAAGATAAATGTATTACAATGTTGTGTTCTTTTCCATATTCCTAGGATAACTTGATTGTAGGAATAAGTAGTGCGAGTAAAGCAATCTTAAAATTTGATGAAATAATAACATCCCTCCTATCTGAAAATATGAGGTGGAAATCCATGGATAATCATACCATGGATGAATTGTATATGAGAGGTCATCCCCATGAGAGAAATAAAAATAAGGGACCTGGGGGGAGATATAAATCTAAGAGTAGATATAAATCATTAGGAAAATCTTTTAGGAAGTGATAAAATGTGGTAAAGCAAGGAACTATAAAAAGGATTGTAGATCTAAGAATGTTGAAAAATGGAAGGGATATGATGATACCCCTTCCATAGATGTGAATAACCCCTCATAAGAAGCATGGGATGTGTACCAAGCTTCCACCAGTACCTATTCAAATTGTTATGTATTGTCGATTGACTCGGGTTCATCTTTTTATATGAATCCGCACAGGGAGTGGTTTTTTTAATATGAAAAGTACAATGGAGGAGATTTTTTCCTGGGATATTATTCAATAGCCAATATAATTGGGCGTGGACGAGTTAAGTTGCAAATCAAGGATGTAAGGATTATAACTCTCTTTGGAGTGCTATAGATTCCAAATCGAGAAAGAAACTTTATATCCATCTAATAGATGGGTGTTTCAAGCATGTATACTATGTTTGCAAAAGAGACATGCAAAATGGTTTGAGGATCAATGGTCTTGATGATGGATTTCATAATAGAACTCTATAAAAACTATTCAAAAGAACCATTATTGATGAATGTAATAGTTCTGATGTGCCTATTGGAGGAGATAAAGAAGACAAAACCTTGACTTCCTCTGGATGAAAGATAATTCCATGTCATCAAGGATTGTGGCATATCCAAGGAAAGGGCCTTCAATCATTACAAGGTAAAGGTATGGTTGAAGGTATGTTCTTTTGTAAGTTAGAAATCATATTAAAATACAAAGGTGTATACACAAAAATATAGAGTCATGGGGCCTCCCTTGGTAGGAAAACATCCCATACCAGAGTTATGTGTACCTCTCCATAGGAGAAAATAATCCATAAGCAGAGTCATGCTACCATCTCTATGATAATGTACATTACAGATCAAAACTAAAGATAGAGAGGTTAAGAAAATTCTATCATTTCTATAGAAAAAACTTAACCATACACAGAACCTAGAGAAAAACATTAATATAACTGTAAACAATTACTAGACCATTTTGTCGGTGTTGGACTGTGATGTGGGTGCATTTGGATGGGCCTCACTCTTGACTTCATTCAACTATTCATGCGTGGATTTGTTGGTGTTGGTTGTGTTGCATAAATATTATTATTAATAATAATATGATAAATACATAATACATAAACAATATATAAATTAATAATCAACCAATAATTACTATTACTATAAAGAGAATCTGACTCCTCCCAATAGGTTCCTAAGCCATATTTAAAGGCCGATTTTCAATTTTAAAATATCATCATTCATATTCAATATTATGTATTCTTTCCAAATAGAGTTGTTTTCTATTGGTTGATTATTCACTTCATTAATCCTTGAGAATGATCAGATACTAATGTTACAGTGGTATTAGCGCCCCTTCTTGGGATTGATTTCAGGCCTTTGGCCATTAATTTGAATTAAATAATTCTTTTGTTAAAAAAAAGGAAAAAAAGTAAAAAATAAAAAATAAAAAGGAGAAGTAAAAAAAATAGAGAGAAGAAGATCCCATAAAAAGGGGAAATAACGAAAGAACGAAAAAATCAACATACAGTTTATAAAGCCAACCCTCGGTTTTATACACCACACAAGGATTTATTAAGCCCTAATTCCCTCATTCACACACACACACTATATATATATAATTTATAAAATTATTATTATTATTATCAACATTTTTAATAGGTAATTGGATTCATTATTACGTAACTATTAAACTCTTACATTAACCATGAAGTCATTTAAAGAAGAATTGGTTGAGATATTCAATCGATTTAGGGGGGAAATGGAAGAAGTACTTGACCATAGGGAACAACCGAATGGAAAATCTATTGACAATACCTTTAATGAAATAATCCAACAAAGAAAACTAGAGGCCTCCCAAGATGAAGACTTAGAAATTAAGTCCCAATCCAATTTTCGAAGATTGCAAGAAAAACCTAATAAAGAACACGAAAGTGATGGAATTTATGTCTTGGAAATTAAATTGAATGATACAACCAGTTCCATATCACCATCTATTTTTCATGTCAATAAAGATGAAAATGTTCCCACAGGTGTAACAAAAAAAACACTTGCACATTCTTCTCAATCACTTTTTCCAGATAAATTTACTGATCTGATTTATGGAGTTGAAAACCGTGGAAGTAGTCAATAGTTACTTAAATAGGAAGAAAAAATTGATGATGGTTCTACAAACACAAGTGCAGATAGTTATGCAATCGTGGTGCTATTTCCAACTATTGCTTACATTCCAAAAATTTTTGAATATAGTGGGCCCAGTATTGTCGAACCAGATGACACAATAGTTATTGCATCCACATGTTTAGAAAGTCCTATTAAGAAAGAAATTATAGATGAAATTTTTTTATGTTACTCCAAAATTGGAGCTTTGGACACATTCAGAAGGAAATCAAGGATACTACAATTTAATTAAGAATCCAGGGATGCTACGATTCAAAGAAAACTAGTAAAAGACCTAGATATTTCCAATAAAGTTGACATCAGTTTAAATGTGTTTAATTCCTATAAGAACCAAAAAACATATTTGGAATGGTTAACATTAAAGCACACACTCCCTAAATTTTTAAGATGGAGGTCATCTACAATAATATTGCTTGAGGGAACTAAGAAGGCTCACATCATTGATGTCTTTAAACTCCAAGCACTTAAGGATAACCATCACTTTGGTTTCCAAGGTCAAGGAACATCTCTTAAAAACATTCATGTTATTATGAAATATGACGTAGGATCCACAACTAGTGCAAAAAGTGGAAATGAAGATCCAAAATTCTTTATAAATGGAATCCAAAAGACGACATGAAAAACCAATAAGTACAAGTACTGTTTCAAAAATTCACCACTTAAGCAAAAATGATTACAACACAAGTTCCAGAATCATGTCTATAGAACAAAATTGATCCAATATTGTAGTGTTCGAGTTATCACTTTAAACAAAACCCATAATAAGAGAGCATCGACGCTCTTAGCTTTGAGGACAAAGTTTCCCTTGACGGAAGGGAAATGTTGCATAAATAATAATAATAATAATAATAAAATAAATCAATAATACATAAATAATATATAAACTAATAATCAACCAATAATTACTATTACTATAAATAGGATGCGACTCCTCCCAATAGGTTCCTAAGCCATATTTAAAGGGCGATTTTCAATTGTAAAATATCAACATTCATATTCAATATTATTGATTCTTTCCAAATGGATTTATTTTCTACCAAGTTATTATTCACTTTAGTAATCCTTGAGAATATTCAGATACGAATATTACATACTACTTGACAGGTGGAGTTTCCATGGCCTTTGTATTCCTCCATGTTCTATTCACTTTTGTTAACTATGATATCTGCCACTCTTTCATTTTCAGCAACATTTCCCTTGTCGACGAATTCAAAAATTCCATGTATGGTGCCATCAACAATGATGGTTGTTATTAGATTCTGACATGAAGATCCTGGGACATAAATAGTCTTTACTTAGATTGCACAAGAGAAATAAGAGAAGAAGAATAATTGCTATTACACAATGAGTTGAAGAACACTATGAGAAATCTTCCATTACAATAATATTCACATTATGGGTGAATATATAATACAATCATCAAGGAATATTCGAATACCTGAAGAGGCAGTTGAATCTACCAACCTAGAATGACTTAGGAGCTAACTCAATGTGGGAAAATCACCACTAGAGCTAACTAGTGAAACTCCACATCACTAAAATAGTTAATAACTAGTTAATTGAAGAGAGTAGGTGAACAAAGGATCACAACCAGTTAACTGAAGAGGGTAGGTGAACAAAGGAGCCTATATTCCATTTAATCATGCAAACTAGCACTAGAGACAATGGAAGTCATCTAACTGATGGGGATCAAAGCACAACCAGACATGAATAAATACCTATTGGATTCAACTATTGTACAATATTGGTGACACTCCGAGTGGGTTCCTAAATTATAGGGTTTGGTCCCTGGAGTGAAAAAAATGCATGCAAATAGGCTCATTAAGTGGTAGATCTCTAGTAGCTGTGTCCCCCGTGCATTGCTGAAGTAATGAAGACATCCAAAGATAGAGAAATAAACAAATAGACTTATGTGGACAAAGAGAGGATTAATAATAAACATAACACCCCCCTTTAATCCTAACTTTGGACAACCTAGGACTTAGTAACTAAGACCAAAGGTCACTCATTACAATCTAAATGCAAAAATTATTTTATCTATGTAAAATGAGGAAAAAGGAAAAACCGCATGGGGAAAATCCTTCCTCATAAATGGACATGAGATACACCCAAAAAAAAGTGCTCCAAATCCAAGTAGATGTGAACTTGATTAGATGTCTTGAGGGATATTCTTCTTGGGAAGAAGAGGAATATTCTCAAATGGATTAGGAACATATACAACTACATAAGAGATTATGGGACCATGTAGAGCAACTCACATAATCTACAAAAGAGAAAAAGTGAGTGATCATTCAACTTGATCTTGGAATCAAGTCCAAACGAGTCTTGATGTGCTTGATACTCCGAACCATGTGAAGTAAAATCAGCTACAAATGAGAGGATCAAGCATCCAAGCAAATGCAAGAGGTATCCATCTTTTCTAGCACTGTGAGGAGATGAGCATGTGATCGAGTCGGAAGGAGTACGAGGCCTGGTACCATGGAGAGTGAATTATTGAGCTCCATAATCTAATATAGCGTCCAAAATATCCAATGATTCAAAAAATTTAATATCAACAAACTCATGACAAGAAACTGACATTTAATCCCCATTAGTAAATTTGAAAGAGACCTGAGGTGGATGGAAGGATATTTCATATTCAACAATGGAGGTTCAAATATCCTCTTCTGTAGCAGCTGCATGAAAACATGAGACATCAAATTTCTCAAAAACTTCAATAGCAACATCAGAAGGAGTCTCTTCAAGGAGACTTTCAGAAATTTGAATTGTTGAGGATTCTTATATTTCTTCATCTTGCACAACTTCATCTTCATGATAAGTAATGGAGACCAGAGAATATTTCAAGGAGATGTCAGATTCTCTCTCCCAATTCTTTGCACTAATCTCTTCAGTCTACTGTCCAAATTCTCTATCCAATATGGACCAAATTTCACTTGGGAATTCTACAACATCAATGAGATAGCGCATCCTATGAGGAATTCCTAGACACATGGATCCATATGCTCTGTCAAAGTTATTGAACCAAATAGACTTCTCATCATCAGAATTTGGCATTGACATAGCTCCTATAGAAACACCAAATATCTCATGTCTCTTGAGATATGCAACCATCTTCAATGGTGATGGAGGAGGAACATATCAAATCCATCTTTAAGTTGTTGTACATACACAAAACTAGAAATAAAATTTATGTAAGACAAATCAATGTCTAATTCGATACAGAAAGATGGATTCTTCAACTCTCGTGCCCCGAATCCTTACACCCTTCAACTATTATGATTAAAGGGAAGATATGCAGGTATCCTTGTGCAACCTTGGCATGTATAGGATGACTATGGGCAGAGAAGTTGAGCCGCAACAGTATGTTGAGAAGAACAAATTTTTGAATCATCTTGATGAGGCCTTCGGCTTCATGTGTACTCATATCTACCAAGATCTTTTGTTCCACCTTGAAGGACTAAGGACTCCGAATGAATATTGGGATAATATTGAATATTTGTTTGGAAAACAAGATGAGCTTCGAGGGAACATATTGGAGAATGATATCATTGCTTTACAACCCAACAGTTTCCAATCTATTCATCAATTCTTCACAAAATACAAGTCACTAGTACTGCAATGCAAACGATGTGGATTGGAGAGGAAAGTTGATAATCTTGTGTTGTCTATACTAAGAAAGCTTGGTTCTGAGTACTCAGTATTTGTCTCTAAATTCCAATCCAGAAGAGCTTCCATCCCCAATTGGAAGATTCCTTCTCTAGATGCTTTTGTTGAGTCCTTAATACAATAGTAAGATAAATTGGTTCAAATGGGAGTGATTCAGACCTCCAAGAATCAAGCACTCTTGATGACATACTCAAACAATGTGCAAGATAAATGGAAGCATAAAGGAAAGGATCACAAAGCCACTTATTCAAAGCCAAAGGAGAATCAGAGATCCTTTGATGGAGCCTCGAGTTCCAAGAAAAAGAAGAAATTAAAGAAGACTAAGTGTCCATACTATATGAGAGGATTTCATCCAAAGAGCCAATGCATGAAGAAGACCATCGACCAAATATCAACACTCCTTGAAAAATTCAATATTTTCCTTCCACAAGGAGCAAATAAGTCTAATTTTGGACAACCGACATAATATCATGAGAGGTTCCATGCCTTAAAGGAAAGGCTCACTTGGTAGAAGGCTTATTTGATAGATTCTGGAGCATCCAACCACATGGTTGCCTCCATAAAATCCTTCACCACTCTCAATCTCTCAGGAGGACCTAACATTCATATGAGGGATAATTCAAAGATCCCAGCAGTAGGAAGAGGTTCTATTAAAATCCAACATGGTGATTTCAAGAATGTACTCTATGTTCCCTATCTTGCAGCAAATTTGCTATCTGTTTATCATATGACACATATTGGCTCACCAAATCAAGTTGTATTTGGTCCTGACTCAATGGAGATCTCAGATATCTCAACTAGGAATATTATAGAAAAGGGTGTTGCAAACCATGCCTCCAAGGAATATCAATTCTCACACTTTCTACCATACTCAGCTCCAGCACAATCTCAGCAACCATTCGAAAGGGGAGGTAAAAACTCTCTCATCTCCATTTGCAGATAATGATATGTTGTCTAAGATTTTAGTTTTAGAAGATGAGGAACAAGATCAACATGATCTTGATATTGAGATTGTACCTCAAGATGATCCAGATCCATATCCATCTCCTATTCCGAATCAAAAGCCTAAATGGGCTAAAAATCTCATTGAAGCAGCTGGGAATGATTTTGGGGATCCAGATGATAGAAGAAAAACAAGGCCTCGGTATCAGAAAGAGCGTGTTGCACTCTCTCACACAAATTTTCTACCTACAGTTTGGTGCAACAAACTTCCACATATATGCTACTTGATGATAGCAAATGATCCACAATTTGGCCCACTAAAGAACAAAATGGATCATTCCATTCCTCCTCCAGAAAGAAGAGACAAAAGAAACATTCAACAGATCAGAAGAATATGGAAAGATTCACATGCACAGTTGTATAATGTTGATGCCCAGAAGAACCATGATTCTACATGGATTCTCCACATAGCTGCAAATTGCAACCAAATTTTTACAAGTTATTTCCCAAAGAGGAAAATTTTCTCTTAAGTATAACTTGTTTTCCTGATTCCTGCTCATTTTGAGGGGGGGGGGAGGGGGTTCCCATGAGGTTTTCCCCATTTTTCTTAGTTTATTAAGCAATTTTATTTTTTATTAGATTGTATGGGTGAATTTTGGCCTAGTTGCCAGGGCCCAAAGTTGTCCAAGTCAAGATTAAGGGGGCGTGTTAGGATTATATAATCCTCCCTTGTCCATATATAGTCTATTTGATCATCTTGTCTAGCTTAGGGATTCATTATTACTATACTAGAGTGTGGGGAACACATATAGAGGTTACACTACAACAAATACTGGATTTAGCGCCGGATTTTAGTGTTATTTTTTCCCAATTGTGGTGAACAATCTGGCACTAAACCTGGTGCTATTGTACATTTTCGTAAAACGTCGTCTATTGCATCTTTTTTTCGTCCTTTTTAACATCCATTTTTGTGTCCATTTTTGTGCCCAATTTTTTGCATCTTTTGTTACGCCTTTATTTTTGCCCAATTTTGCAACTTCTATTGCATCTTTTTTTGCGTCCTTTGTTACATCCTTGTTTGCACCCAGTTTCACGCTCAGTTTTGCATCCAATTTTGTGTCTTATTTTTCTCCTAGTTTTTCATCAAGTCTTGCACCCAATTTTGCACCATGTTTTGCATAAAATTATGTGCCCAATTTTGCATCTAACGTTGCATCTAGAATTGCATCCAATTTTCGGCCCAATGTTGCGTCTAGTTTTGCATCCAATTTTACTTATAATGTTGCATCCCCATTTGCATCTAATTTTGTATCCATGTTTGTGTCTAATGTTTCATCTCGTTTTACGTCATATTTTGCATCTAGGTTTGCACCTAGTGTTGCATCCCGGTTGATGTCTTTTTTTGCATCTATGTTTGAGCCCAATGTTGCACCCAGTGTTGTGCCTAGTTTTGCAGCCATGTTTGTATCTAATATTGCATCTAGTTTTGTGTCCAATGTTGCATCCCATATTGCATTCAATATTACATCTAGTTTTACATCCAATGTTTTGTCCCATCTTGCATCCAATATTGTGTCTCATTTTAAGTTTTTGTTTGCGCCAAGTGTTCCTTCCATTTTTGCACTTGGTGTTACACCTAGTTTTATGTCCATCGATACACCATATTTTGTGCTCAATTTAATGTCCAATTTTACGTCTAGTTAGGAGTCCACTTTTGCATCTACTGTTGCGTTTAGTTTTGGACCTAGTATTGCATCTAGTTTTGAGTCATTAATTGTGTCTAGTGTTGAGTCTCTTTTTGCATCCAATTTTGTGTTGTGTGACATCCATTTTTGTTTCCATATCTGTGTCTGACATAAGGTTGAATTTTGCATCAACTTTTGTGTTTGGTGTGACGTCCACTTTTACATCTTGTTTTGCATTTAGTGTTGCATCTAATATTGCATCCATCTTGCACTGCTACATTTTTTACCTTTATAAATACATTCCAATATCATTAGGGCATGGAGGAATCGAGCCACCAAGATCCTGCTTGTAAAACAGGGGCTCTTCAATTGAGCTAGCACCCTTTAAGAATCTGGAAGAGGAGAAATATTAACACATAGATTTGACCATTTGTAATTCTAATAAAAGACAATAAGATCCAAAGATATTCAAGCTTAAAATCCAATTTAATTTTTCAAACACACTAATAAGCACAAAAATATATAGTCCTCGGGAAACAAAATATCATAAACAATTACACAATCTATTAAAGTGGTCTGGAAAAGAGTCTTAGAAAACAAAATAATGCATTGATGCATACCTAATAACCTAAAATTGATATGGACACAGAATAAGGGATGTGTTTAAGAAATAGTTGTAGAATCCAATTGAGGATGTGTGTGTTGCTACATAAATTTTGTTATTCATTGATGAGGTAATTTTGTTTAGCAATGGGATGGTAAGAGAGGAACTCATGAATGGTTACTAAAAGAAGATGCCTACAAACTAAAGATAAACTTAGGGAATATTTCTTAAATCTGCCAAGAAGTACATATGGGTTTAAAGGATACACGAGTTAGATCCGTCACTAGATATTCCTAGAACAACCACCTCAAGAATGATTGCATTTAACCATGGTGAATATCATTATACACAAGCATAGCTTCTTCTCCAGGGCCATTGACTTGTTGGATGATTACAAGCACACAACCTCTTACAACACAAATTAAGATGAGAATAAGTGAAATTTTAGATTG
>LPNX010380471.1:274442-303254 GCA_001517045.1 Pseudotsuga menziesii
CCAGAAATATGATTGTACTGAGTATGAATATGCTGCTAATTTGATTGAAGAATATAAGGTATGTTTACTTTTTCTTTAACCCTCTCTCTCAAGGTACGTCAATTGTTTACCCATTTGACTTGACCCTTCGGCGACAAGATCAAACCTAAAAGTATCCGAGTATAAGGCTGATTCAAAATAATGGTTATGATTATTTAGTGATGTTATCTCCTGTACATTATTTATTATTTTGTTATTGTACATGACATTTGGTGAATCAATGGAGTGTTAAAGTTGAAAGAGATGAAAGTTATGTTTAATTTTTATTGCAGTTTAAAATTTAAATTGATTTGAGCAGTATTATTCTGGAACTTGTTTTATATTTATGTTCATGCATTAAAGTTTATTTCTTATATTAAAAACTTTCCTAACCCTAAAACTTTAACATGGTCAACCTAAACACATAGCTGCCAGGTCCATAAGGGAGTGCCAAGAGCATAGTCAAAGTTGGCCTCAAAGCCCTCCAAACAAGCCTCTGAATGATAGGTTCCCTGCATTGTACTAGCTATGTCAAAACACAATAATCCACATAAGTAGAAGAATGATGGATGGGAGGTTGATGCACATAAGCCCAAGTCTCCAACTAAAGGCTAGTGCTAGTGCAGGTCACTCAAGTTTAGTCAAACAGCAACTAAGAGATCAAGGAGGATTAGATGGGAATAGAATGAAATGCTTTTTATGGTGAATGAACAACAAGAAAACTTAAAAGCATTCTAAAACAGCAGAAAAACTCCTCTACATAGCAATTTAATCCAAATTGATTTGCATGCAGAGCTTCTGAGCTTTAGGGTGTTTTATTTCCTTTTTCCAGCAGTAAGGATGACTTGGTTGGAGGTGATGAAAGTGTTGAAATTTGTAGCGAGGAAGGTCTTCTACCATTAGAGGAAATTTCAACTCAAAATGGGCCTCCTAAAATGAACTAATAAAATAATAGTTAAAATAATAAAATAATATTTATTAATTTTGGAGGAAGAAAAGAAAAAAACTACTTTTTTGTTTGTATTTTTGACATATCTCTCCGTGTTTTTACTCAAATTTCTAACATCATCATTCCATTTTTTTCAGGTATTTCTTGTTTTTGGGGTAGCGGGGTCCGTCAAAAGTATGCCGAGTGGGTACTCGTTGGATGGGGAATTTAATTCCGCATCCAACGAGCTCTCCCAATCAAAATTTGAGTAAAAACACGCGGAGATATGTCAAAAATACAAACAAAAAAAGTAGCTTTTTTATGATACCTATCCCCAAATTTATATTAAAAAAGTGTTTAAGACCTATACGGTATTTCAAGTTTAAAGCAATTTCATTGGCTAACACATAATGACATGGAATTTGAATAAAAGTTAAAAGGCCCATTTTGAGTTGAAATTTCCTCTAATGATTGCTTGGTGTCTAGGCATGTAGAAAGGACCTAGGTGACTCTCCTAGACATTTACTTTAATGTTATAAAGTGAATGTGAGTATTTTTTTAAAGTGTCGGTGAAAATGATTTCATTTCACAAAAGTGCAATTTATCTCACCCATGGAAAGTGAAGAGTCGCTTAGGAGGTGAAGAGACAAAGTAACTTGGGAAAGTGAAGAGAGAGTTATTCTCACAATTAATAAAAAGAGAAGTAGGAGAGTTTAGACACACATAAGTGAATGAGAGAGGTGAGAGCTGAAGAACAGAAGAGTGAGGAAAAGACTACAACTAGAAGGGACAAGGCACAAATTGCAAGGTGTGGAAGAGGCACTATTCCCAAGAAAGAGCAAGGATAGAAATCACAGAAGCAGCAGCTTGGCATGAAAATCAAGGCAAAGAAATCATTGTCTGTACAACAGCATATGGTCTGTTCTGTACAACCACATGTGTGAGAGGAATAAGGGCCATACTAAATGAGTTTCTCACTGTTGCTGGGCCATACTGCTTTTGCACTGTTTGGTACTGTTGGGCTTGAATTTTGAGGCTAGAATTTATTGCCGTGGAGGCTGTACTGTTTGTGGAGGTCGTACATCTCATTCTAGCACATTTTTCTAGGCTGGTAAAGATTTATATTTGTTGTTTCCAGATTTATTTTCTGTGGGTTGAGCATAATAAAATGTCTCTCGTGGACAGGTTTCCCTTTGGGGTTTTTCCAGGGGCATTACCCAAACATCTTGTGTTAAAATGACTGGTTGAATGTGGTTGTTTACTGTTTATGTTTCTACTGCATATAAGTTATATTCCAGTGTATTTGCAATTATCATATTTAGCAGTTAATGGTGAATGTACTTAATTGTTGAGGGTAAATGATTGAGATTATAGATCAAAATTGGGGTTAGAAAACTAACAGAAATTTATATATAGATTTGAGAAATAGTTTATGGATTGGACAATAATCTTTTGTGGGTAGTGTTGTAGCAGTAGACCACTAAGTTCTTTTCATCCTCCAGATCTCAAACCACTACGTCCACTGTAAGAAAGGAGATCCATGGTAGCATTTCACCTGTGATTCACTATGAAATAATTAATTTCATGGTTAAAATGTGATTTGGTCAAATTATGCTTTATTTTAGCTCCTTGAATCCATTGGTTGTCACTGATTAAATTGCGTTGCAGTGTTATGGTTAGTTAGGATGGACATTCAACTCACCCTTTTTCTGTTATTTTGTTGTTACAACTGTCTACAGAATCTGATACGAACCAAGTTTAATCAAATTCATTTTAGGTCTTGAACTATTTAAGGGCAGCACAAGAGTGGATCTTTTGTATGTCGATGATCATCTTGTACTTTGTGCATATTTGTTGATTAGATGGAAGCATTCACCTTTTCGGGACACCCCGTGAGACTAGAAATAACCATTCCAAATGGAGAGGATTTCCAACTGTAACAAGGGTCAGTTTGCCTAAAGTTATTACACAAATATGCCATGCAGTTTGGCATAAAAATAGATCCCTAGACTTGTGATCTCTTTGGTCATGATTCTCTACAACAAGATTATCTACAGGGTTGGTACCAACATGAGCAACACAAACTACAAAAACACCACCATAAGATTTAACAAAGGGTGACCAATCTCACCCACACTATTTGGACTTTATATTAATGAACTAAAAAATTGGATTTTAAACCCCACAGGGCGTTGTAGGTGGTTGCCTTTTTTACGGGGTTCCATTAAAAAAAAATGTGTGGACATCATTGTCTTTCGGCCCATATTTCAGCTTGATCCTGACAACAGAATCAATGTTGTCTCAAGGATAACCAGTATTAACAACCTTGGTAAGACAATGTTTCCAACTTCAATTTCAAGATACTAAAGGTAAGATTTGTGTTTTTCACACTTGTGACAACTCTCTTTTACAATTGAATAATTTGAGGGCCATACCTCCAGCAAACAGGACATAACCACATTGAGAGGGTACTCATTGAGTCATTACCATGCTCTCAAAACATATTCAAGAAAAGAAAATAGTCGTGCATGGTTGCACTCTATCATTTTGGTTGAGTAAAGTGTCTTCCCCCTCCCCATTTCCATGATTTCCCATGCCATGGATACTCCATGGGGTTCGATGCTTGGAAAACTTCAACTCAAGTTGTAATAGACATCCATACCTGGCCCTCCAATTCTTATGTAGCTTTCTGCCAAGGTATAATTAATAGCTAGATTTGAGAAGCCTCTCCCCTCATTTCTTCATCAACACCCCCAACTCACTAACAGAAATATTAAAGGAAGTACCAAAATAGAGATATAAAAAGCATACTCAAAGGCCACATGGACTGAGCATACTCCAAAACTCTTATCATTACTTCCACAGCTACATCCACTTTAAGGAAGGCCTTGTTTGTACTCTAGGATATAACAAATTGCAATTAAATTAAATCCTGAGAGTCCCTTTAGCCTAGCTTCGGGCTTATAACTTAATTCCCATCAGCTACACATGGAAACAGATAATAAACTTCTAAGGAAGCATCCAACTTATAGACTGTATCCAAAAACTAAATTCAAAACTTAGTTTCATATTCAAATGCAATATCTATCATGAAATCTATGATCCTAATCCCTACAAGTGTAGAGACTCCCATATCTCCTTGAGATATAAAAAGCATACTCAAAAGCCACATGGACTGAGCCAAGAGAAACCCTAACTCCAAAACTCTTATCATTAATTCCGCATCTACATCCACTTCAAGGAAGGCCTTGTTTGTACTCTAGGATATAACATATTGCAATCACCTTAAAGCCTGAGAGTCCCTTCAGCCTAGCTTTAGGCTTATAACTTTATTCCCATCAGCTACACATGGAAACCGATAATAAATTTCTAAGGAAGCATCCAACTTATAGACTGTATCCAGGAACACAAGTCAAAATTTAGTTTCATCTTCAAATGTTGTATCTATCATGAAATCTATGATCCTAATCACTACAAGTGTAGAGACTCCCACATCTCCTTGAGAATTTTCACATAGTACAAAGACCAAATATGTAGCACAAAACATATGAGAGACAGATCCTGTCAGCCAATTGATTCTGATCTGGTTTCCTCTTGTATTCATATTGGTTGTACTCTTTTAGTCCCATTGACCTACTTTTGTAGTCATTCATTGGACATTAACAAAATTATCTTATCTTATATTACTTCTGCTTCTAAATGGCTCCAGTTAAAAGAGGCAGCATGAGTAAATCAGAATCTCCAACACTAGGTTAGACAGGCAACGCAGAATACAACACACATAACTGGTGAATGTTAGGATTTAGGAATCTCATCACCCACTTCTTCTTGGCCTTGGATGTCAAAAATGATGACAGTTGACAACATTATTGGTTTAGGGATTCTATTATTGATGCCCTTCAAACCCTCCTCATCCATTTTGTTCTTTTTAGGCTTCCTGTGATTTGATTGCATCTCTTTTGGCACTATATGTATTCTTTTATTTCTTCTACAGTTCTCTGAGAGATGCTTTAGCACTATCAATATTCACTTGTCTTTGTACTTTTTATAGTCTCTTTGGAAAATTATGGCCACTAGAGGACATTAATATATAATTTAAAATTAAATCAAATTCCCTGCCTCCATAAACCTAAGTAGAATTACTGAGATATACAAAAAGAAAAAGCCATCTGAATGGCTAAGTACTAGAGGGAAAGCCTTGCAGTCACCTTATTCTTATAATTGCCAAAACTTGTGGTTTAATCTGATCATACAAAAATTATTAAATTGATCACTTTAATTATTTTTTCAATACAAATAAATGCATATTCAAATTAAATGCAGAGTCCAGATATATGCTAATTTTTATTTTCTTTAGAGACACTCATAACCTTGCACATCACTCTTGTTAGAAAACCATTTGGCCAGAACCACTGGAACAAGAAAGACCAAGAAACTACAATATATAAAACATACAAAGTTGGTGGGCATGAAGAGGGCAGCAGAATTTACAGCCAATGAGATAAGAGTGATCTATTCAAAATTTGGAAAACGTCTAAATTTTGATATATTATACATGTTGAGACAATATAAGTCAAATAAACAGAATTGAAAATAGTTTAAACCAGCAAGAAACCACAAAGTGACAAAACACAGCATCACAAGAGGCCAATGTTTAAAGCAAGTTGCACATCTACCAGATTCAATTCACAATGCAACTCTAATGTGTAATATCGAATTTGAAATAATATAAAATGAATTCATTAACTAAAAACATAATTGAAAATTGAGATATTAGTGTGGAATCTAATCGAACATTATTTCTTACCAGCACCTCTCTTGCTACAGGAACGACACGAGGGGCATCTCGAATATATTCTTCCATTGTTGCTAGAAATGACTGAGGTGGCTACAACAGGGATTGAAATGCAATGAGTCTATGTAGTTCAGAACATGCATTAAACTAAGTTTCTGTATGATCCACTAATAACTTAGACAACTATAAATGTGTTCCCATCTAACTTTATAGAGAATGTTTTAGATGGTTCAAATACCTGACCCAATATTGGGAACTAGAAGTTTCGGGCAAGTTCTAGGCCTTTGCAAACTTCATAAAATTTAGACAGACTCTCCGCCTGCATGCAAAACATACACCCATTATAATGATGAAGGATTAAAAATAATCTATTAATTCTTCTATTTAGAAAGATGCATGACGTGTCTAACTAATTGTTTAAGCAGTTGCACTCCATTGTCATAATATATGCTTTTATTTGTTAATGACAAACTTAACTGTAGCTTAATATTAACAGTCAAATATCTATAACTAATCAGGTAGCACATATAACTCTTACAGCCAGTTTATTGGCCAATAGACCAATTTGACAAATAACAAAAATTAGACAAAAAAGGTAAAAAAAAAAAACCAGAAACAACAGATACCTGTTGACCAGCCTTCCTATAAATATCAAGGGCTTTGATGGCTTCGTGTCTTGGAATCTCAAAAAATGAAAATCAAATATAGGTATTGATCAAAACATATCCTCAAGAAGAAATCCACATACATATTGTTCAAAGATAATATTGAAAAACTTAAGATAAATGAGACCATAAAATGCAATCAATCATACCTTGTCCACCAAATTAATAATACCATCATTGATTGCACAATAAATCTTAAAGCTTTCCTTCAAGACCTACAAACAAATGAGCAAGCAACTAAACAACAATGTAAAAGCATACAGTAAATGTAAAACTGGCAATTCTAGCCCTAAAATATATCATTTCTGATTACTTGCAAGTTGTGGTTAATTCACTTGGATAACATGCATCACTAATTTAATCTCAGAAAACTCAAACATCTAGATTTTAAATGCAAATTTAACTAACTCCTGAATCCCTATTTTTCACATTGCTAAAAATGACAGACAAGTCCTAGGTAGTGACAAGTACTGGCAATTTAAAATTTCCTTTCATACTGTCTTGTCATCCAGATATCAGACAAGACTCTAGAAAAAACATATTTTCATCAATGCAAAAATGTAGACTGTAGGATTATCAAGAAAACAAAGAGAATGAACTTAAAACTTACCAATGCCAAGGCATATTGAATGACATAATTGCCAACAACTGCTCCCTCTGGCTGAAAACAATGGCTTAAATGTAATTAAAGCAATCAAAACACCATGGCAACATACTAAACTGGGTAAAAATTGTTTGAGAAATGTCAGAAGAATGCAAATTTTAAAAGAAGCACACAAGAAATAGTGCAGTTACTGATAAATTCCACTAATTGTTAAAAACTCAACACTATCACACAATACCTAGCAGCCAACAAGGCGGTAGAGTAATTGTTGCAAGGTAGGCAGATGCTCTAACAAATCCTCATTATCCAAGTCTCTTGTTCTGCTATGACCCTGTGAACAATGGTAAAACAAGAAATATATCTTCAATGTGATCAAGAAAGAGAAAATTAAATATAGTTTACATTAAAGCCTACATATGCCACAGCACTGCATACCTTATCCTGTCCATTTGATGCCTTTGATGGTAACCGCTCAGCTTCTACATCATACTTCAAAACTCTATAGCACTCCAAACGTACTTCCAAGAATAATGCATATGTGCGAACCCATGTAGAGCAGTCCTAGGCTGCAAATAATAACAAACAAATTGCTACAATATCAATATTAGTAGTATAACTGTGTGGCCCCTGCATTTCATAGAATGACAACAAACCAAGAAAGAGATATTAGTTACTTTGAATGAACCACTAGTATTTCAAACCTACCTAACATCCACAATATCATTTTCCATGTTCAACATTTTGAGGTTCAGATACCATACCTCCTACGATATACTCAACATTTTTGCTCTCAGCAAGTTCTTGATACCTGGTTCAATCAGAAACAGGGTAAATAAAATTTTAAGAAACAGTCCACAACAATTCAAAAGAAAAGAACTATATAAACTTAATCAAAAAATTATAAACAAGAACTTAAGGCCAGGTAGACCATATGCATGCAACCAAACAGCCAACAAACAGTCATCCATAACATTGTACATAGATAACAAACAACCATCCGTAACAATGTACATGTATGCATTAGGTTCAATCGACATATTTTTGATAAATTCATGGGATTCATCCAAGCGTCCGGCACGGCCAAGTAGATCAACCATACGGGCATAGTGCTCTGGGGTAGGCCTGATTTGATGATGATCTCGAATCATGCAATATACGAATTTCCAACCTTCATCCACAAGACCTGTATGGCTACAGGCAAACAAAAGAGCTGTGAAGGTAATATGGTTTGGTATAAATCCTGTCTCTTGCATCTTATCAATGAGTGCAATGGAATCACCACCATGTCCATGCATATCATACCCTGCAATCATTGCATTCCAAGCCGTTATATCCCCTTTAGATACTCTATCAAACACGAGACAAGCATTTTCAATAGACCCACATTTTGCATACATATAAATGAGTGCACTCTCAACAAAATCATTAAACCCTAACCCACTTCTAATACTGTAACCATGGATCTCTTTACCACGTCACAGAGCTACCAAGTGGGAACACATCGATGGAACAATAGAGATAGTGACAGAGTCCAGTATCATTCCTATAACTTTCATATGTCGAAAAAATTTCAAGGCTATATCACTCTGCCCATCCTCAGTATACCTTGAAATTAGTGTAGTCCATGAAACTACATTTTTTTGTGAGATTCTGTCAAATACCCTGTGTGCATTCTTGATACTGCCAAACCTGACATACATACCCAAAAGTGCATTCAGTACTTCTACTTTGGACTCAAACCCCATTCTCATAGCATAACAATGGATCTCCTTACCCAGTTGCAGAGTTATCAAGTCCGAACAAGCGGGTAACATGCTCATAATTGTGACTGAATTTAGCTTCACACCTGCTGATATCTTATCACAAAAAAACCTCAGCCCCCTCTCTCGATGAACACCACTCTGCACGTAACCAGAAATCATGGCATTCTAGGAAACAAAATTCCTTCTATGCATTCTATCAAACACTTGGTGTGCATCCTCAATACACCCACACTTTGCATACATATCAACCAACCCATTCCCAACAAAAACATCAGACTCAAAACCAAATTCTCTATATGACAATGGATCTCATTACCCTGTATCAGAGCTTCCAGACTAGCACAGGCCTTCAAAACAGAAGGAAATGTGAAATGATCAGGCTTAAACCATAAATTTATCATATGTTGATAAATTTCAATGGCCTCCTCATAACGACCATCCTTTGCACATACTCCAATCACTGTATTCCATGAAAATACATTTCTTTCAGGCATGACATCAAAAGAAAGATGAGCATCAGCCAGGCTTTCACACTTAGCATACATATTAGCATGCCTGGTGCCCAAAAAAGCATTTGGGAAAATTCCATTCCTAATTATCAGAGAATGTATTTGCCTACCCTTTTCCAGGGCTTTCAAGTTGGCACACGCCTACAATAGATGAGCATAGATATCAGATTTAACTATAACACTCACTTCGCTAATCGCATTCAGAAGATCCATATCAACTTCCTTCAACCAGCACTCCAAACACAGAGAATATATGGCTGCTTGGGTGTTTTGGTCTTGTTTTGCTTTTGAGTTTTTAGCTCGTATCTGAGAACTGGGAGTCATGATTCCATTGGATGTAAAGTTATTTTCATGTGTGTGAATAGTGTGATCAAATTCAAGATCTATGCATACCTGGTTCGGGCAGCTGATCTTGGAACTGCTCTTGATTATGTCAATGTTGATGGTGGTGGTGTTGCAACAATGTTGTTGGGTTGGAGGTGACACAATAAACATGGCTCTTCATTTTTTTATTGATGTGAATTTTTATATTGGCATCAAATTTGTCGATGTGTAAGTGGAGGTTATATTCTTGAATTGGAAATCTTTGCTGGAGGTTATATTCTTTAACTAAATATGATGAATAAGATAGATTATGTTCATAAACTAACAACATTAGTCTTGGTCATTGCATTGTATGTTTTGATTGCATTTATCGTGGGGTTGAAGTTTGAAGTTTGGAGGGAATGGAATGATGAAGGGATATTCATCATTTATAGTGTTCTTGTTCTGCACTTATACCCTTGGCTTCGGATGGTCGTCGGGTCGTCTCGATTGGTTGGTTCCCAACGAGATTTCCCGCCTTGAAATTCGGTCCGTAGGGAAAAGTATCAGTGTTGCGGTGAATTTGTTGGTCACTTTTGTGTTGGCACAGGTTTTCCTGTCTATGCCATTTGAGATATAGCATATTTCTCTTTTATGCCGCTTGGTCCATGATCATGAATGTATTCGTCTATTTTCTCCTCCTAGAGACCAAGAATATGCCTATTGAAGAGATGATGTGAGTGTGGACACAACATTGGTCTTAGAGCAAAATGAATTTGGATTATTTGAATTTGTTGTCCAATAATTTGGATGCCTTCTAAGAAGTGTGTGAGCTAAGTGCATTAACATGATTGGGAATCTAGTGTGAAGTTGACTTCATCATTGATGGCATTGACAAGGTAGAGTGCCTAAATGGATGCTTGAAATTCGTTTACTTCAGGTGACATTATAGCCTTCCCATTTTAATCCTCTACGATATCTAACACCTCTCGATCCAAATATATGTTGAGTTTGGATTGAAATGCCTTATTTTTAATCCAATCTACTACCTAGTTCACACTTCACTCATGAGTGAACCTTGCATTTTTAAAATCCATAGATAAGAAAAAAACCCATCCAAACTATTGATTTTTGGTCCCACCATGAAGGCTTTCCCTTCCCAGTGAGATAATGGATAATTAGAGGTGAATTTCCTACGATTATAATACTTCTAGGCCTACAAAATTTTGCAAGCATCACTCCATTAATGAGGCAAGCAATGTATGTATGTTGTTTGAACAAGATCATAAGAACTGGAGGTTCATCCTAAGAAACCTACCAGTATGTTTACATAGTTGATATCTAACTCTTGCTATATGTAGATTGTTTTTCATTGCTCGATCAAAATTGAGTTTAGCACATCCTTCAACGAGAGTAGACCATGATTATATTCAAAAGGGGATCCCATTTGAGTGACAGGGTCAATATTCTAGGCCCAACAATTACAAGAATTTGGATTCATCTTCATAAATTATAGCTTTAGACTATGAATGTTTGATTGATTCAATTGTTACAAGTTTTTCTCTAATCAAGGGATGTGTACAAGAGAGGATATTTCCCTAAAAAAATAGAGTGTTATTGACCTTCCAAATTGTCCATATAGAATATGTTGAGGCTTGTTGAGGCCTAGAAATTCACAGGCAACAAAAGAAAGGGATTCTCCCCAGTCAACGTTCCCAACTAGCCCGTGACTGTTTGGTATAGGGAATCCATCCGGTTTGCGGTCTGGCTATCGTCGGTCAAAGTAACAAAAACAAAGGCTTACCGGTTGCGGCCCGGTCCACCGTGTATTTTTGTATTTTTTGATTTAAGTATGATATGCACATGCCTAATTAACCATGTAGGGTGATAAGAATGCAAGGGGCAGTCACAATGTGATGCACAGGTTCTTACCTCTCGTCTTAGCACTCACAAGCATCTAAATCACATATGCAGCAATAAAATAAAACTAACCATCTATCTATCTATCCCTAGGGAGCAAACTGTAACTTAATTATGAGTAATGTGTATTGTGCATGCATTATAAAGAGAAATTACAGGTAGCTGATGTTTCTTCCTACAACACATGAACGATTAAAGATATTTCAACAATTAGATAGCCAATCATTTTATGAACAACATACATTACTCACGGTGGTAATTCCACAAAATAAACCAGAAATCATTTAAACAAGAACATACGTTCTGAGAGTTAGAACGATCTCACGGTTAATGGACAAAAGCTGGAAAAACAAAATAGTTCATCTTTCCGCCATCCACAGCATAACATTCGAAAGTGCCACCAATCTTTCTCCAACAAGCAAACAATTACTCTTTATTGCAAAAAAAAGTAGTTCTTCTTACAATATAGCTTTTCATGTCTAACTGGGAAAAATCCCCCTTTTTCCCTCTTAGTCTATTACATTTATACAAAAAGGGTGAAACTGTGGGGCTGCCCAACATTACCTTTTGGGCTTCCCAACTCCTCGCCTCCCAACATTTCATCTTCCTCAAATATTTACAAAATCGTTACATATTGCAAAAAGTGACTAATCTTTTATGAGGACGGCCCCACTTGGGCATCCAAAAATTTCTTCCATGCCACAGCTTCAGAGGCAATGCCTTCAAATGCACAAGGTTCTAAAAACTGAATGTTGATCTCGAACTTCGCAGCTTGATTCTTTATAGCCTCAATTCTGGTTGCACTTAATTGAAGCTGGTCCTCCAAAAGTTGCACACTAACGGCTGAATGATCTACTTCACTTCTCAAGATCTGATCATCCAGGGCTTTGATATGCTGTACTTTCGCTTCCTCCTCCTGATATCTCTTTTGCAACATCTCCACAAATGCGTTATGGTCCGGGAAAACATCAAGCCTCTGTTCGGCCTCTGTTTGGCACCGATTGTAGGTAACAAGGAGCCTCCTGAAAAACTCTACGCATGCTCCTTTCATCTTTTTGACAGATTTTTTGAAATCCTCTGCGGTATTTATAGAAAATTCTAGTAAGTCATAATCCCGCTTGAGGGCCTGTTGATCCTTTGATGGCAGTTCTGCTGGAGTTTCTTCATTGCTTTCTAGCCTTGCCATTCTAGTAGTCAGGACTTCAAGGACGTCCTGAGATCTATCAACGAAATAAGAGGAGGTCTCCAGGATTTTCTCCAATGGGCTATCTACCTGCAACACCTTGCACCTCTCTCCTTCTATAGCAGTCTGTAGCTACAGCATCTTAGCCTTCTGGGCCAAGACATGCTCTTTGAATAGTTGGAGGTTAACCTGCTGCTCCCTTGCTTCCTCCAGAGCAGTTGTTAGAGAAGAAATCTGCTCTTGATGTTTCTTTTCCTATTCTTTGGTGTGCATCTCACTCACCTCCAAGATGATCTTTTGTTGCTCTTCTAGCTCTTCCACCTTTCCCAGCAGCCGTTCCTTCTCCATATTTAGCTCTTGACATTCTTTCTGCACTTTCTCCAGGCATTCCCGTGCACCTTCACTAGCTTATCTCTCTGCTTGGAGGAGTTGCAATTCATCTTTTGAGGAATTCATCTCCCTTTTCATGTCCTCATACTTTCTTTTTAGCCTATTGCTTTCTTCTCTTTATTTTATCAAGGTGTCTTTCAATTGAGCAGAGGACTTCTTGGATAGCTCCAAGTCTGTCATGATCTTGTCCACATTATCCTCCGAAGCTTGGATTAATGCAGCTCCTGCTCTGATGGTGAATCTTGGGTCTCGGTCTGTTCCCAACACAACGGGAGTATCCGTTATCATTTTACCAGGCAGACCTCATGTTTCAACCTTCCTTTCTGTTCTCTTTACTATCCTCTTTGTCTCCCTATCATAGTAAACAGTGTTGAAATCAGGGATTTCTTCACCCACCTTCTGTACAAAGGGGACCATCTTGACTGTAGGGACCATGGGTGTGCTGGAAGTAGGTACTTGTGGGTCCTGAACCTCGGGGTTCTCCATGTCCTGGGTCTGCCCTCCAGCTGTGTCAGAAGCTGACTGCTCTGTCTGTGTCAGCTTTAGCCTTTCTACTTCTTGCTTTTGGAGCTCCTCATCAAGCTTCTTTTTCTTTTCTTCTTCTTCTTTCCTTGCTTCTTCTTCAGCTTTTCTAGCTGCCTCTTACGCAGCTTTTCTTTTCTCTTCTTCTTCTGTGTGCAGCCACCCTACAGCTTCTTGTGCCAACCTCTGAGCTTCCTCATTTCTTCTTTTGGATTCTTCCTCAACTTTTGCTTATTCATCTCCCTTCCCACCTTTGGTGGTGATCTTCTTCTTGAATATTCTTCTCAAAGCTGTTATGTTCAAGGCACTTCGGAAGACAAATTCTTCCCTATCCCAATGGTGGGTGTACTCAAAGTGGATGTTGTTTTCTTTGCAATGATCAGCCACTTTGATGCGGGAATCATTTCTGTGGAAGGGCATCTCGCCAAAATGAAACCTTTCCAACTCTTCTACAAATTCACCCGCTTTCTTCACCCTGGTGAATCTGTAACTTCCTAACTTGAAGGGCAAAGGTGGATAAGCAGCCTTCTTATGCTCAAACAAGAAGCTCCCTATGCCATCCAAGAAGACTTGCCTCACAACCTCCTTGTGAATGATGTAGTCAGTAGCGTATTTGGGAAGCACGAATGGTGCTCTTGAACCTCCAAACATCCTGAAGTAAAGGCCATCCTCGGTCAAATAATAATCTACATACTCCTCGATTACATGCAGTGCCTCCTCTGACATACAATCACACTCCTTCAGGAAAATGAGTGTGTATAAGGGCATGATGAATTGTTCACAAACTTCTCGATAATGACTGTGGTACTGGTGTGCCCACAGTGGTCTATAAGCAAAATAGACAGGCATCCTCTCCCTGTCCCAGATGCACCTGAGACCGGGGAAAGGCTGATTGCATAATATACAGTCTACAAGTATGGAACTCATGTAGAACTTAGATCTCTTTTGGGATACTCCACCCAAGGCTGAGGCCAAGCAGGCGGAGAGACTGTTAGATACAATGTTGGCCCAATTGAAAATTGTCCCCTGGGTTGCAACATAAAAAATTATGGGCATCCATTCTAACTTGAAGAACCTGCCATGAGCTCTTCCAAAAATCCTATTAAGCATTAAAGCTATGAAACTATATGGGGTTCTTAAGCTTGCTGTATCATAATCACCCATTGGCCTGGTTCTGAAATGTTTTTCGGGCAACAGCATTCTTTTCATGGTTTCATCAAGGTCCATTCTAACGTTGTTCAGCCAATCATCAGATAAAAACACTTGTGCATCTGGTAGGTGATAGGCTAGAGCTACATATCCGGGGCTATAAGCAGCATAGCCCTGTTTTTCAAAATTCTCCAGGATCATTGTTGTTACATCTGCCCGGGGAAGAATCCAACCAATTACCTCAGAGCATGGGAACAGCTCTGGTCTGGTGTCAACCTTCATCGGTGAAGATCTCTCTATGTTGGCATATATGGATTCTTCTTCCAATCCTATATCAGGAACTTCTCTGCGTGTGATCAGCCTGTAAATTCCCCCCCACTGGTACTCTGGTTCGACACCAGATATACACTTAGTGTCTTCGTATATGTATTTTGTTTTGGTGACAACTTCCACTTCTAGCTCCTCCTCGACCACAGGGGCCTTCTTCTTTTGCCTTTTGGACATTGTGAGTTCGAATTCTTCCTGCCATATATAACATTGTAAATATTAAGCCATTCCCGGTTAGGTTACAAACATTTACATAACATTGTGCATCATTTTACTCCTTTTATGTGTACCATGACAGTAATTGGTTAATGAAGCAAATATATGCATGTATATAAGTTGAAATGGCCTAACTAACAGAACTATTGTGAGAAAACAAAAACTACATTAAAATGAAGAAATTTCCGACTCGCTCGGGGTTCCATAACCATTGTATTGCGCAGGGATTGTCAGTAAAAAAAAGATTCAAGCCTTTCAACGATGCATCTTTAGGAAACCAACTACTGTCTGTGCAACTATGGTTAAAACTAATACGTCGCGGCGCTATATACCCCAACATGACTCGGGATTGAAACCGGCCGCGAATCGGTCATGCGGAACAACATGGCGAAAAATGACTCGGGTTTAAATGATGCAGGTAAAAAAAAAAAATGGGACAAACAATCCAAACCCCCCAAGGAAAGGCCAGGGAAAACCTATTCCTACTCATGACATCACATAGGGCGGATTGGTGCAGACAGCGTAACGGCCGTCTGCACCAAACCCCCTCATTCTCTATGCGTAGGGTTGCATAACAAACGGCGATGGAGTAAAACACCCAAAGGGTCAAATCGCCCTCCCACGGACAATTAAGGTAAAAATCCCCAACTATATAGGCACGCAACTAACGGTGCCAAGGCAAACGACCGCGTACAAACCCAACCGTAGCAAACATCAACCAAATGCTCAAACGGAACGGGGAAAGGCAAATACAAGCCTACCTGGCACTGCAACATGTATGGCGGAAGAAAAGGCAGTCAAGCTCCCATTGTTGAGACACCTGAAACGCAGGTACCGAGAATGGGGGACCGGGCGAACGTAAGCAACAACAACGATAATGACAACTCCCGGCAGTCGAGAACTGCAATAGTCAAAAATCGAATAGAATAATAGAATCCTCAACCCCGTATGTATAAAGTCAATCATGGTGGGCGAACAATAGATCGGATGGTGGAAGACAAGTAGATCGGAATTCAAAAGCATAACTTCTTCCGCAATGTCGGATGACCAAAACGCTAACATATCCGCAGGGATAACCAAGAAACCAACAATAGCACGTCAAAGCTTTAAAGCATCGGAGGTCGAAAGTATCTTCCTTTCCGCAACGGCGGATGGCCAAATCGCTAAGCCATCCGCAGAAACATACACAGCGGAACCTCGGAAGACTAATCGTCGGGTCAATAGTGGAAACGAGAGCCGCAACGGCGGAGTCGTGAAGGATAAATCAATCCGCAACATAAGGTCTGAGTCGGAAGACAAACGACTAAACACCGTAAAGGATATCACCGTCTGCAATGGCGGAGTTTTAAAATGACTTAGTCGGCCAGAAAAGATAAAGCTCTCCGCAGCTGCAACGTCGGAAGCCCATGACTTATGGGATCGACGAAAATAACAAAGCGAGAGTCGAAAGCCAAAACATTAATCGAAAGAGTTAGCAGTTTGTCGTCCGCAACGGCGGACAAAGAAGAAATAAAAGTTCTGACGCAAAACCAAAAGGCATCCGATGTGAAAACCAACGTATCAAATATGAAATCGAAGTGAAGACTTGTTATTTCTCCGCAACGGCGGGAGCTTCAACCAAACAAACTTCGGATTCGGACATGCTGAAAATGCATTTGAAGGCAGCGATAGAGTCTGAACAAACCGTGGATTGTCTCAAGCATTAGAGGAAAATGAAACAAGTGATAGATCAATCCAAGCATAAGAAAAGTCTTTCTCAAAAATCATTAGACCAAATCAAAGAAGAAAATCGAACTAATCTAAGCAAAAGGAGGGTCCTGAAATTTTTTGGAATTTCGGGAATTTGTTGCAGCTACAACAATTGGAAACTACCTGGTGAACCCCATATTTCTGACTTAACTTATTCCCAGTAAAAGACTGTCTAGCTCAAAATTGAAATCCTCTAGATGTCTGTATTCCTAAACTGACTGACCCATGCATTTACATCATTGATAAATAGTCTATTCTCTGGGAAATGGTAACATCAGAAATATTTGCAAGTCTGAATAACTCTTTTGAGGCCTAATAAATGAGGTTTATTTTACCCATCCTTTGGTAAGTTCTAGCTTGGACACCACAGGATTGTAACATATAGTAAACAGCATTACCCTTTTGTTCCTCATTCCCATGCCAACTGCACTTTTGTGCCCTTTGAACTTTAGTTCTTTTGAGTCCTCCATCTGCCTTTCTTTCTGAATTTTATTCAAGCTCCTCTATCCATAGTATCCTTTTGTGTGAGAGAATAATTGGCTTTTCATCTCACAGACAAAGAGGAACTTTTTGGCAATTTGAGATTCATGCCTTTGATACTTTGCTTTGATATGTATTTTTTCTTTAAGGAGTTTTGACTCTTGATAGCTTTTAGCTTTTCTGAAATTATGGCATGGGATCATTTATATATGATATACCATTTACCCTGCTTCCTTTCCATGGGTCTTTTGCTGTCACCCCCTTGGACATTTAAGATGTGAAATGGATGGAGCCTCGAAATAGTATTCCATACGTCTTTTACTTCTGAGTTATTTACAGTGGTTAAGTAAGACTTCAATGAATGCATGGCCAGTTAGGAACACTGCTACTAGAAGACATTCTATGTTTCAAAGCACAGTCTTTTGCTCAAGATTTCAGTTAATTAAGAACCTTGATGTTTCCATTGCAACCAAAAGTTTGTCTCTTTATTCAAAAAGAAAAAGAACTAGTAACAAAGCATTCGAATCACTGAGAAAACAGCATCAAATCAAATCATCAAAAAGAAAACAGCATCAAAGCATTAAAGGAAAACAACATTATTTATGTACAAGGCAAAAAGAAAAGAAAAGAAAATGTGTGCCCACCCTTAAAAATACTCAATCAAATGAGTTAAAGGGCTAGGCTGTGGTGAAGGTCAAAAATCTATCCATGGTCTAAGTGTACCATTTTTGAAATTGAGACCATATCTTTTATCCTACAGTCATCCTTCTCAGCCTGAGGAAGTTGAAGGAGCTTAGGCTGAGTGTCAATCTTATAACTGGCCTTTATTTCTGTATGATGTCTTAGCTTAAGCTCGGTCAGATAATTTCCCAGGACAGAATCAGCAGATTCATTTCCCCCTCCCAGCCTGGTGACGGTATGCTTCATGTAAGGCTCTCTCACAATTTTTAGCTGATATGGGGTACCCTTGAGAGGTAACAATAAATGAGACCAGTCTGAAGCAAAATAACCTTTTAATCTGGCAGACCAATCTCGGTTGAGAATAAGCCCATATCCACCTGGTATGTCAGCCACCAAAATGTCAATAAATTGGCATATCTTGTTGTTTGCAGAAAAGCGAATGAGGACATTTTTCAGCTCTCTTACTACTTTGACACCTGTGCTATCTAATTGTGTTACTTCCCAAGGTGTGGACTCTGGCTGTCCATTAATCTTTTTGCAAACCTCCAGTGGCATAACATTCACCGCTAATCCAGAATCTACCAAGCAATTATGCACATTATGATTCAGCATCTCTAGGGTCAAAAGAAAAGGCGGGGTTTCAGCTTTTTCTTCCCAACCTGGTTCTATGTCTTCTTCTCCTGGTTGGTTTTGAGTGGGTATATCCTCTTTAAGATCCTCAATTTCTTCATTGTTTCCCTGATCAACACCTACCTGTTCTTCCACAAGTTTGACAGGCTCACTGATTGGCTCGGTTTCCTGGTTGACAGTGGTGACTTTAGGTGTTTTATCTTTAATATTTACATCAACCTGTCTCTTGACATTCTCCTGCAATTTTTTAATCTTTGAAATGATTTCATTGTCTTTAATTGCTAGGTATGTTCCTTTTGTTGATGTTGGTGTGTATTCAGATTTAAGAGCATTCTCTTCTATGTTGAAAAGTGAGACGCCATTCCATAAGAACATGGTATCATCATCTTGTTTCTCTATGGTCTAGTTTTTTTGTTCTTCCTTACCACTGTCCTTAGTCAATTTAGATTCCAACAACTTATTCATCACCAATGTCATCGAGTTTAACCATTGAGGACACTTCTTTTCAGAATGAGGTTGTTGGTGAAAAGTGCAGAAATTATCCCCCCCTACTTCTGTTATGTTTATTGATGGTAAATTTGGTGGAGGTATTTTCCATTGGTTGCTATCCTCTCCTTTTTGGTGGTAGGTTTTGTAAGTTTTCTGAGCTTCCCTCCCTTTCTCTAGATCTATTATTCTGTTGGATAAATTCTGCATCATTTTCATCATTCCCTGGTAATCATGTGATTGTTCATCTTTAGGTTCAGACAGCAATAAGGTTCTTCTCTCGATAGTCTTTTCTCTCAGTTGCTCAGGATAGTCTTCTATACTTTCCTTTTCATCCTCTACCCTTTATGCTTCTTCATAAGTCTCTACCAATGTAGGTTTAGCTTTCATTTTGGCAAACATGGCTAACTCAGGCCCTAGGGCTGATGTGTAATATTCAATTAAGACTTTGTCTGAGGGTCTGTCAGCTTCAGAAAAGTTCTTTAGATATGTTGAAAACCTTTGAGTAAAACTATGTACCTTCTCATTCTTCTCTTTTCTTAACAAACCAAGACCCTTCATTAGTGAGGCATGTGTCTTTTGGGTTGAGTACTTACTTCTGAAAGTCCTTTCGAAGGTGTCCCAATTAGGAATAGAGTTTGCAGGAAAGCTGAAATACCAGGATGCTGCTGCTCCTTTGAGGGTATGAGGGAACAATCTCCATACAACATCCTCATACTCCCCAGCCCTTAACCCTTCTACTACTAAATAGAAACTTTGCAAGTGGTCATCTACAGCAGCCTTTTCATCAGGGTCAAACTTAGCCAGCAGCTTATCAAAAGCTTGAGGTAGGTTATGCAATGGAGGTGTGAGGTTCAAAGGTGACCTAGCTCTCCAAGCTGGCAGTGGGTTGGGATAATTCACATTTATACCAGCCATGAGCAGAGGTGAATGAAACAGACTCTGAGCAAAGAGCAATGTAAGGTGAAAACATGATTCCTTACTTCAAAGGTAGAACCAAACTTGTAAGAGCTTGGGTTAGGTCGAAAGCTTCAAAACATCTGCTGGTGGGGTAATCATGGGAAAATAGGTTTCCACGGCCAGCCATACACTGGAAACCCTCCTTCTAGCACCAGAACTGTTAAGGCTTGGAAATTTGCACGCAACAACAGAAAGGGATTCTCCCCAGTCAACGTTCCCAACTAGCCCGTGACTGTTTGGTATAGGGAATCCATCCGGTTTGCGGTTCGGCTACCGTCGGTCAAAGTAACAAAAACAAAGGCTTACTGGTTGTGGCCCGGTCCACCGTGTATTGTTGTATTTTTTGATTTAAGTATGATATGCAAATGCCTAATTAACCATGCAAGGTGATAAGGATGCAAGGGGCAGTCACAATGTGATGCGCAGGTTGTTACCTCTCGTCTTAACACTCACAAGCATCTAAATTACATATGCAGCAAAACAATAAAACTAACCATCTATCTATCTATCCCCGGGGAGCAAACTGTAACTTAATTATGAGTAATGTGTATTGTGCATGCATTATAAAGGGAAATTACAGGTAGCTGATGTTTCTTGCTACAACACATGAACGATTAAAGATATTTCAACAATCAGATAGCCAATCATTTTATGAACAACATACATTACTCACGGTGGTAATTCCACAAAATAAACCAAAAATCATTTAAACAAGAACATAGGTTCTGAGAGTTAGAACGATCTCACGGTTAATGGACAAAAGCTGGAAAAACAAAATAGTTCATCTTTCCGCCATCCACAACATAACATTTGAAAGTGCCACCAATCTTTCTCCAACAGGAAAATAATTACTCTTTATTGCAAAAAAAAGTAGTTCTTCTTACAATATAGCTTTTCATGTCTAACTGGGAAAAATCCTCTTTTTTCCCTCTTAGTCTATTACATTTATACAAAAAGGGTGAAACTGTTGGGCTGCCCAAAAGTACCTTTTGGGCTTCCCAACTCCTCGCCTCCCAACATTTCATCTTCCTCAAATATTTACAAAATCGTTACACATTGCAAAAAGTGACTAATCTTTTATGAGGAGGGCCCCACTTGGGCATCCAAAAATTTCTTCCATGCCACGGCTTCAGAGGCAATGCCTTCAAATGCATAAGGTTCTAAAAACTGAATGTTGATCTCGAACTTCGCAGCTTGATTCTTTATAGCCTCAATTCTGGCTGCACTTAATCGAAGCTGGTCCTCCAAAAGCTACACACTAACGGCTGAATGATCTACTTCACTTCTCAAGATCTGATTATTCAGGGCTTTGATATGCTGTACTTTCGCTTCCTCCTCCTGATATCTCTTTTGCAACATCTCCACAAATGCGTTATGGTCTGGGAAAACATCAAGCCTCTGTTTAGCCTCTGTTTGGCACCAATTGTAGGTAACAAGGAGCCTCCTGAAAAACTCTACTCATGCTCCTTTTGTCTTTTTGACAGCTTTTTTGAAATCCTCTGCGGTATTTATAGCAAATTCTAGTAAGTCATAATACCGCTTGAGGGCCTGTTGATCCTTTAATGGCAGTTTTGCTGGAGTTTCTTCATTTCTTTCTAGCCTTGCCATTCTAGCAGTCAGGAATTCAAGGAAGTCCTGAGATCTATCAATGAAATAAGAGGAGGTCTCCAGGATTTCCTCCAATCGGCTATCTACCTGCAGCACCTTGCACCTCTCTCCTTCTATAGCAGTCTGTAGCTGTAGCATCTTAGCCTTCTAGGCCAAGACATGCTCTTTGAACAGTTGGAGGTTAACCTGCTGCTCCCTTGCTTCCTCCAGAGCAGTTGTTAGAGAAGAAATCTGCTCTTGATGTTTCTTTTCCTATTCTTTGGTGTGCATCTCACTCACCTCCAAGATGATCTTTTGCTGCTCTTCTAGCTCTTCCACCTTTCCCAGCAGTCGTTCCTTCTCCATCTTTAGCTCTTGACATTCTTTCTGCACTTTCTCCAGGCATTCTCGTGCAGCTTCACTAGCTTGTCTCTCTTCTTGGAGGAGTTGCAATTCATCTTTTGAGGAAGTCATCTCCCTTTTCATGTCCTCATACTTTCTTTTCAGCCTATTCCTTTCTTCTCTTTATTTTCTCAAGGTGTCTTTCAATAGAGCAAAGGACTTCTTGGATAGCTCCAAGTCTGTCATGATCTTGTCCACATTATCCTCCGAAGCTTGGATTAATGCAGCTCCTGCTCTGATGGTGAATCTTGGGTCTCGGTCTGTTCCCAACACAACGGGCGTATCCGTTATCATTTTACCAGGAAGACCTCCTGTTTCAACGTTCCTCTCTGTTCTCTTTACTATCCTCTTTGTCTCCCTATCATAGTAAACAGTGTTGAAATCAGGGATTTCTTCACCCACCTTCTGTACAAAGGGGACCAGCTTGAGTGTGGGGACCATGGGTGTGCTGGCAGCAGGTAATTGTGGGTCCTGAACCTCGGGGTTCTCCACGTCCTGGGTCTGCCCTCCAGCTGTGTCAAAAGCTAACTGCTCTGTCTGTGTCAGCTTTAGCCTTTATGCTTCTTGCTTTTGGAGCTCCTCATCAAGCTTCTTTTTCTTTTCTTCTTCTTCTTTCCTTGCATCTTCTTCATCTTTTCTAGCTGCCTCTTGCACAACTTTTCTTTTCTCTTCTTCTTCTGTGTGCAGCCACCATGCAGCTTCTTGTGCCAACCTTTGAGCTTCCTCATTTCTTCTTTTGGCTTCTTCCTTAGCTTTTGCTTGTTCATCTCCCTTCCCACCTTTGGTGGTGATCTTCTTCTTGAATCTTATTCTCAAAGCTGTTATGTTCAAGGCACTTCGGCAGACAGATTCTTCCCTATCCCAATGGTGGGTGTACTCAAAGTGGGCGTTTTTTTCTTTGCAATGATCAGCCACTTTGCTATGGGAATCATTTCTGTGGAAGAGCATCTCACCAAAATGAAACCTTTACAACTCTTCTACAAATTCACCCGCTTTCTTCACCCTGGTGAATCTGTAACTTCCTAACTTGAAGGGAAAAGGTGGATAAGTAGCCTTCTTATGCTCAAACAAGAAGCTCCCTATGCCATCCAATAATACTTGCCTCACAGCCTCCTTGTGAATGATGTAGTCAGTAGCGTATTTGAGCAGCAGGGAGGGTGCTCTTGAACCTCCAAACATCCTGAAGTAAAGGCCATCCTCAATCAAATAATAATCTGCATACTCCTCCATTACATGCAGTGCCTCCTCTGACATACAATCACACTCCTTCAGGAAAATGAGTGTATATAAGGGCATGATGAAGTGTTCACAGACTTCTCGATAATGACTGTGGTACTGGTGTGCCCACAATGGTCTATAAGCAGAATAGACAGGAATCCTCTCCTTATCCCAGATGCACCTGAGGCCAAGGAAAGGCTGATTGCATAATATACAGTCTACAAGTATGGAACTCATGTAGAATTCATATCTCTTTTGGGATACTCCACCCAAGGCTGAGGCCAAGCAGGCAGAGAGACTGTTAGATACAATGCTGGCCCAGTTGAAAATTGTCCCCTGGGTTGCAACATAAAAAATGATGGGCATCCATTCTAACTTGAAAAACCTGCCATGAGCTCTTCCAAAAATCCTATTAAGCATTAAAGCTATGAACCTATATGGAGTTCTTAAGCTTGCTGTATCATAATCACCCATTGGCCTGGTTCTGAAATGTTTTCCGGGCAACAACATTCTTTTCATGGTTTCAACAAGGTCCATTCTAACGTTGTTCAGCCAATCATTAGATAAAAACACTTGTGCTTTTGGCAAGTGATAGGCCAGAGCTACATATCTGGGGCTATAAGCAGCATAGCCCTGCTTTTCAACATTCTCCAGGATCATTGTTGTTACATCTTCCCGGGGTAGAATCCAACCAATTACTTCAGAGCATGGGAACAGATCTGGTCTGGTGGCAACCTTCATCAATGAAGATCTCTCTATGTTGGCATATATGGATTCTTCTTCCAAACCTATATCAGGAACTTCTCTGCGCGTGATCAGCCTGTAAATCTCCCCCCACTGGTGCTCTAGTTCGACACCAGATATACACTTAGTGTCTTCGTATATGTATTCTGTTATGGTGACAACTTCCACTTCTGGCTCCTCCTCGACCACAGGGGCCTTCTTCTTTTGCCTTTTGGACATTGTGAGTTCGAATTCTTCCTACCATATATAACATTGTAAATATTAAGCCATTCCAAGTTAGGTTGCAAACATTTACATAACAATGTGCAGTGTTTTACTCCTTTTATGTGTACCATGACAGCAATTGGTTAATGAAGAAAATATATGCATGTATATACGCTGAAATGGCCTAACTAACAAAACTATTGTGAGAAAATGAAAACTACATTAAAATGAAGAAATTTCGGAATCGCTCGAGGTGCCATAACCATTGTATTGCGCGGGAATGACAGTAAAAAAAAAATTCAAGCCTTTCAATGGCACATCTTTAGGAAACCAACTACTGTCTGTGCAACTGTGGTTAAAACTGATACGCCGCGGCGCTATATACCCCAACCCGACTCGGGATCAAAACTGGCCGCGAATCGATCGTGCGGAACAACATGGCGAAAAATGACTGGGGTTTAAATGATGCAGGTAAAAAAAAAATGGGACAAACAGTCCAAACCCCCCAGGGAAAGGCCACAGCAAACCTATTCCTACTCATGACATCACACAGGGTGGATTGGTGCAGACAGCGTAACGGCCGTCTGCACCAAACCCCCTCATTCTCTATGCGCAGGGTTGCATAACAAACAGCGGTGGAGTAAAACACCCTAAGGGTACAACCGCCCTCCCACGGACAGTTAAGGTAAAAATATCCAACTATATAGGCGCACAACTAACGGGTCTAAGGCAAACGGCCACGTACAAACCCAACCGTAGAAAACATCAACCAAATGCTCAAACGGAATGGGGAAAGGCAAATACGAGCCTACCTGGCACTGCAGCGTGTATGGTGGAAGAAAAGGCGGTCAATCTCCCACTGTTGAGACACCTGGAACGTGGGTACCGAGAATGGGGGACTGGGAGAACGTGAGCAACAACAACGATAATGACAGCTCGCGGCAGTCGCGAATGGCAATAGTCGAAAATCGAATAGAATAATAGAACCCTCAATCCCGTATATATAAAGTCAATCATGGTGGGCGAACAATAGATCAAATGGCGGAAGACAAGTAGATCGGAAGTCAAAAGCATAACTTCTTCTGCAACGTCGGATGACCAAAATGCTAACATATCCGCAGGGATAACCGAGAAACCAACAATAGCACGTCAGAGCTTTAAAGCATCGGAGGTCGAAAGTATCTTCCTTTCCGCAATGGAGGATGGCCAGATCGCTAAGCCATTTGCGGAAACATACACAGCGGAACCTCAGAAGACTAATCGTCGGGTCAATAGTGGAAACGAGAGCCGTAATGGCGGAGCCGTGAAGGATAAATCAATCTGCAACATAAGGTCTTAGTCGAAAGACAAACAACTAAACATTGGAAAGGTTAGCGCTTCTTTCATCCGCAACGACGGAACCGTAAAGGATATCACCGTCCGCAACGGTGGAGTTTTAAAACGACTTAGCCGACCAAAGAATATAAAGCTCTCCGCAGCCGCAATAGCGGAAGCCCACGACTTACGGGATCGATGAAAATAACAAAGCGGGAGTTGAAAGCCAAAACATTAATCGGAAGAGTTAGCAGTTTGTCGTCCGCAACGGCGGAGGAAGAAGAAATAAAAGGTTCGACGCAAAACCAAAAGGCAGCCGATGTGAAAACCAACGTATCGGATATGAAATCGAATTCAAGACTTGTTACTTCTCCGTAACGGCGGGAGCGTCAACCAAACAAACTTCCGATTCAGACATGCTGAAAATGCATTTGAAGGCAGCAATAGAGCCTGAACAAACCGTGGATTGTCTCAAGCATTAGAGGAAAATGAAACAAGTGATAGATCAATCCAAGCATAAGAAAAGTCTTTCTCAAAAATCATTAGACCAAATCAAAGAAGAAAATCGAACTAATCTAAGCAAAAGGAGGGTCCCGAAATTTTTTGGAATTTTGGGAATTTGTTGCAGCTGCAACAAGGCTATACTCCACATGCTATAGAGACTTTTAAGGCTTCCATGGACCACTACTCCAATTCTAAAATAGTTGGTTTGCATTTCCCACTAGTGTATTAGCCAAACTTACAAATTTCTCCCATTATTCTCATACTTATATGGCACAAACACAAGTAAGGAGAAGGCGGGAGCAATCTTTACACTTATTCTAGCAACATGAGCACCATGCAAGTCCTTGAATACCTTTGTGTTTTAGAGCTTCCCTTGAGAGGATTTCATTTATACTACGAAAATTGAAAAAGTTGTCACATTTTCCTAACATTTGAGATCCCAATTTTTCCTCCATATCTTCAATTTTTGGATTTAAACAAGTTTCATAAGTGATATAAGATAAACAGGTTCAAAAAATAAACCCCTATTGGAGAATCTCGCCTAAGAATATTTTCTCGTTCTCTAAAATGATTCAACCTCCACTGAAGAATGTCCCCACATATGTTAGCATACTCCTCTTAGATATAAATGAGCCAATTAAGAGGGTCTTCACATTCTCTAAAGGGTCTTGTATTTAGCTTTTACTAGCCTGTGACCCCATTTTCCTCACAACTCTATCTTTACCATTAGTTACTTTGCATATATAGCGTTTTAATAATGGTGTAAATTTTTGGAAGGATGCACTAGCATACTCATGAAACTCAAACTCATTGCTACCGTTCCATTTCAACATTTCCTATAATTTATGGTTGTGCAGACTTCAACCTTTGTTTCATTTTCATTTATAAACTACAAGCATGACACATCTCATCCATACTAGGATTTAGACTACACCTTGTTTCTCTCAGTACAAAAACGACAAAAAAAAACAGTCTGTTCTTTCTATTACTCACGTTTTCTTTTCAAACACCCCACCCCACCTACTTTAATTGTTGTTGGAAGCTATTACTAAAAGTATCAAATTCCTAAACCATATGTTGGAATTCTTACTACCTATTGGCATTCCTATTACTAAAAGTATCAAATTCCTAAACCATATGTTGGCATTCTTACTACCTATTGGCATTCCTATTACTAAAAGTATCAAATTACACCACAGGTGTCTTACTACCTATTCTTTCTGTTGGTTCTTTTTGGATCAATGTGTCTATTTTGACACATTCCTGATTTCCCTTAATTGACTTCTTGTCATTATCCAAGAAGTTAGTATAAGATTTTTCATCTGCAGAAATCTTGTATGCATCATTTTGTATAGTCACACCAGTTGCCACTGGCTCCACTAAAGTAGTTGCAGCCTCAACACATGCAGACATAGCTTCCTGAGCTCGGTGATGTCGTTTAGAGTGAGGTAGGGAAGCTTCATCACTCGGTAGGCTACTTCTCAAACGATATTTATAAGCAAGCAAGAAGACCATTTTAGTAACACTCTACTACTTATGGGGATTGGTTATCAATTATTAATGTATCTCTACTCTAATAAACAAGATGATCAATTTAGTTTTGGAATGAATTTCTTTTAATCTGTGTTTGTTGTTCATATTTAAAAAAACTTTGCAGGTATATTTGGGAGAGCAGTATGTCAACAGTCACACTTTATCAGATGTTACCTTTTTAGTGGAAGCTGAGTGACGTTATGTAGTAACACATTTAATAAGTTTATTGTAAATGGCATATCATTAGATCTTTGAAAGGGGATAGCTACTCAAAGGAGTATGAATTGGTTTCTATGGAAAAGTTAAGATAAATCTTTCTAGAAATATTGAATGAGTTATTATAGAATGTTGTTTTAACTTTTTACTCTAACAAATGCAAACAATATGGTGCTTAAATGCAGGTAGGCGATTTTATGCCCACAGGATTGCACTTCTGGCATCTTCAGATGCATTTCGTGCTATGTTTGATGGTGGCTACCATATATGAGTGCCATTTTGTTTTGGCATGGGATACAAGTGGTTATCTTAGATATGGCTTGTCTCTCATTTTTTTATTCCTATAAAATTCAAGTGATATAATTTGATATTATTGTAGATGGCTAACCCTAGAATTTGATATTGTCAAAAATGTTAAGTGCATTGTGGCTTCAGTATCTATCTAAATTTTTATAATCAATTTTTAGTAGATAAATAATGATATCGGTAAATGGGTGGTGACTATAAATTCCCCCTATGTGCCTTAAAAGCGACCAAGTTCGATGGCTAACAAAAACACTTTATTTGATACACATCAAGAAGTTGGAGAGTTTACAAACACGTCGAAACTAGGTATTGTATTTCTAGTTTCAAAGAAAGACATCCTTATTTTGCTTGATTCAAATGCTAGGTTCATATTTCAAGGGAATTAGATTTATTTTGTTTTAAAGTGGAATATAAATATTTTTCTAGGTTAAATAAGAGATTTAAGAAAACAAAGTAGGAATTTGCAGGGTTTCCGATAGATTTGTTGTGCAACTATTTTTTCCAAT
>LPNX010380519.1:0-26249 GCA_001517045.1 Pseudotsuga menziesii
CCACAAATTTATGTATAAAAAAAACCTCTATCTAATTAAAAAAAATAATAATGTAATTAATGTGGTCAACATGTTTTGATCCATTAATAACTCTCCAATATGTGCAGAAGGCGTCCATATTGGATTTCGCTTTCCAAGACAATTTGGGGCACCTTGGGCAGATATTATTTCACTCTCCAAGAAAATTATAATATTAAAATATTCCATTATTATGAGATTGTGTAATAAAATATTGTTTAAGACCTATACGGTGTTTGACTTTTAAAGCAATTTGATTGGCTAATGCATAATGACATGAAATTTGGGTGAAAAGTTAAAAGGCCCATTTTGGGTTGAAATTTCCTCTAATGGTAAAAGATAACTTATTGAAATCTCCAAATCTTGATAAGCTACATAAAATGATCATTTATGATTTGTGAGAGGAGACAACATGTCCAACGACTAGCCCAAATCATTGAAGATGAAGGACCTATTGAAATGTAACTTGATAGGCCTACTTTCAATATGAACAACTACTTGTCTATTCTCAACAACATGTATCCCTTTCTCAAGCTATGAAATTATGATCAATTTGTGGGTGGGAAAGGAATCTTATTGCATGTTTACATACTTAAGAACCTTGAAATTTGAATTTGAGAGATGCATTGAGTGTAAAGTCCTAAGAATCTTACAAATTCCCTATTACTAGTATCAAAAAACATATACATCAAGGAAAAAATTCAATGGAAATGATATTTTTAACAAAAGTTCGAGGCTCACTAGGAAGATCAGTTTTCTCATAGTTGAATTATTTAACCCATCTTATATCTATATTATAAATTCTTTTAAGAAAATAACAAACATCAATAAGAAACCATGGCTAGTTGAAATATGCTTTCCTAGAATAAGGTCCCTTGTTTCTTACTGAAAAATAAACCAAACACCTAATACCTTTTGAAGTTTTGAAATCCAATAAAAGTGAATGTCCAAGAGAATAACTAATCACAACACAAATAAATAGCATGAGAATTAATTTATACATCTAGCTGAGGTAGAATATGTAATTGCATAATAGATAAAAGATTCAAGAAAGATTTATTAAAGCAATTGCAACTACTAGTGCATAACAAAAAAATAAAGCTCACTAGAATAAAATCCATTTGATAGATTGTATTTAAAATTTAAAAGTGGGAGCCCTCCAGTTGATTGACTTGACACTACAACAAATCCTAGAATTAGCATCCCATTTAGAGTCCTCTTTCAGTGTAATTGTTTTTACATTGAGTGGTCAAGCCAGATGCTAAATTGGACGTGTCATGGACAAAACTTAAAGTGTCTTAAAAAATGTCTTTTTTTGCTTCCTAAATAGCATCCCTTATGACGACCAAAATAAATTCTATTTTTTTTCTTCCAGAATAGCGTCCAACTTTGCTTCCTAAACAACGCCAAGGTTTGCTTCCTAAATAACGTCAAAGTTTGCTTCCTAGCAAGTGTCCAATTGTGCTTCTTAAATGACATCCCCATTAGCGCAATATTTGCATCCTTAATAGCACCATGCTAGCATCCAATATTGCATCCATTTTTACTACCACTTTAGCATCCCATTTTGCACCATGTTTTTCTTCCAAATATGCGCCAATTTTCGCTTCCAAATTTACAATAATTTTTTCTCCCTTTTTTGCATCATGTTTTTCTACCTAAATTATGCCAAATATTTCTTCTATTATTGCACCATATTTTTCTTCCTATTTAGCGTCATCTTTTTCATCCAAGTAATGTCTTATTTTTCTACCCTATCAAGTCCATGTTTGGATTCATCATTAGTTCCATGTGTTACATCATTTTTTATGCCTAGTTTCACATCTTATTTTGCTACCATATCAACGCCATGTTTGGCTTCATCATTAGCGCCATGTGTTGCATCCTTTTTAATGCCTAGTTTCGCATCTCTCATATTTTAATCACTAATTTAGTTGTTTTTAGTAATTTAATATACGAATTTTGGTCATTTTGTTTGGTCACTTATCTCTTATTTTGTGGTTACTAATTTAGTTGTTTTTAACCTATATTATAATATCATTAGGGCATGGAGGAATCGAACCACCAACTTCCTTCTCGTGAGGCAAACGTTCTACCATTGAGCTAGCACCCTTTAAGAATTTGGGAACCTGACTTACAGAGTCCTCTATAATGGTAAAAAAAAATCAATACACAACTTTGAGCATCTAATGGTCGGCAAAGGATGACAGATTGTATAAGTCACACAATATACGATCAAGTAGGTTATGAAATCCATAAACCTTTTCTAGGAATTTTGAACAAAACTCAAGAAATATTAATGGAAAGAATTGTTGCATGATGACCTATAGATCAATATGGTTCTCTATCCAATATCTTTCGTGGTTGTTACACTTTCAAATTGATCTCGGAGAAAACCAATTCCTACCTATGTGGTGACTCGGCAACATAGTGCATTCAACGTAAGAACAAGGAAAATGGTGAGAGGGTGATACTTATGGTAATTGAATTAATATCCATGCAAAGCTTCGTATATCACATCATGCACCCAAAACACAACCTGCACAAAAAATGAATGACTCCAAGTACAACTATAATTAACTTGCAATTATAACACTAGATGTACATGGGATCATATGTACCTACCCTTGACAAATATAATAAAAGAATGAATGTTGAAACCAATTCATGGATAATTTCATGATAAAGGAAAGGATATAAGTAGTCTAGATCTACTTGAGCATCCCCGAGAAGGATATAAATTTAAACCCCTGAAGGCCAAATCCTGACTTAATTCATCCAAATATAATTTGAAAGATAATCCTCCTATAGTATGATGATTCGTGATTTATAATTCATAGCTTATCAATATAATTAAACAAAACCACATACTTCCATACATATGAAAATGGTTTTGTTAATTATAGCTGGAAACCTATTGTTTATAGAATTTAGGGAAGATGAATGTGTGAGAAAAAGGAAACAAGTTTGATATTCCCCCCCCAAAAAAATCCATTTCCTACATAACCTTAAAGAACTAATAAGCAATACCTATATCAACCAAAGACATGATTACCCATGGAAAAACAAATTTCAAACCGGGAAAGCAAAAGAAAAATGGTTTTGGATTTTTCAAATTAAATAACGAATAACCAAAAAAAAATTCGATTTCATGAACGTCTCCCATAAAATGACTAAAGAGTTGACAGCTTAAACATACTACATTTTGGAGGGGCGATGTTATCCCCTTGGGAAGATTTCAAAGGGATATCAACTTAACTAGAGGTTGCATCACTTGGAATATTTAACTCACTTGTGTGATCCATGAAACCGCATCTGATCCATTGTATCGCCTCCTTAACAGTGGCAACTTGACAAAGACCTTTTGCATGAGAAAGTCAATCAAACAAATATTGAAATAGGGAAATTTAATCCTCCAATTCTTGAAGCTAGGAAATCACCCCCAACTTCTTCCGAAATGCTTGGTGATCATTTCCGCACAAAAAAATGAATTACTCCAGATACAACAACCATTAAGTTAACTAAGAGTGCATAGGATAAAACGTACCCACTTACAACTGATACTCCAAAAATAAAACAAAACCAAGAGCATCTAATAGAAGTCATGGATAATTCACCTCCATGATAAGGCAAGGAAATAAATAAAACAACAACCCATGCCAAGTACAATTTCATCATAAATATAGAGGATAGGGAATTAAATACATACAATTAAAACTAAATGGTTGTCCAAGCATCCTAAAACCTAGCATCCCATGTGCTTGGTGTATATGGAGGCATAAGCCTCACAATAGGAATCTAAGCATCCCAAAAACTTAGCATCCTAGATGCTTGGTGTATATGGAGGCATAGTGTATATGAAGGTGTAAGCCTCCAGAGTCCATATACAACTGCTATTAACTAAGACATTTGTATGACAACTTCCCTAGACAATAACTAGAAAAGAAAATGCCTAAAAAATAGAACATTTATTAATGGAATGGAAATGTATAAACATGAAAATATGTAAATGAAGAAATTCATAGACTAAGAAAATCTTTGGATCATACTTCTAGAGCACATTGCTTAATGGATTCCTAGGTAGCTAGGTACAACTCAAGGAGGGAAAGGTACATATACAAGATGCATGCACCCACCAAATTAAGATGCACTAGGATCTCTCCATAGAACTAAAGCAGCACGAGGTGTAGCATACACAGTGCACACACCCACCAAATGAGAGTACGCTAAGAATTGAACATGGACCCACAGCGATATCCCCATGCATTTAAAGCCTAGAGACTAGGAATTCTACCCATATCACAACCACCTCCATCATTGGGATTTATCATTATAACTTGGTGTTTATACCTGGGTTTATTTTCAAAGATTTGTTTACAGTAACAGTTTGGTAAATAAATCATACAGGTGTTAACAAGCAAGGGGTATTTACAAGGTTTGGGTCCCGTCATGGTAAGCACCCTCATTTTACCCATTGTTTACTTACCATTCAACCAACCAGTATGCTTCAATTTAGTTTTCCAATCATGGTTTCAATTTTGTGATGTTAAGGAATTTTTGTGGTGCCACACTCAATCATGTGTGTTGAATCTCTCACAAACATGGCCTAACAAGAAAACCAATCAGACCATGGTCCATTGGCATGGTCATCATTCATAGTGCTATTGTTTCTACACATTCTACTCAATAATCAAGATGGTCCCACACAAGATCCATTAGTACCCTTATGACAACATTAACAAAAACATTCCTGGTGTCTATTGTTATATCTATACTGCTCCAATGTAGATTCATTACTTCTTAGGTTTGATCATAAAAAATGCAAATCGACGTAAAAAATGCAAGCTGGTGAAAAAAACATAACGAGGTTAGTTCGCGAAGTATTTGAAACAACTTTGGAAAATTCATTGTCATGTTCATGAAATGTTCCCATAACAAAATTTCAATATAGTTATAGTGAGAAGATAATGATCTTTAATAAATTATATTTGGTAAATCCATTGTCATATTCATGAAATGTTCCCATAATAGAATTTCAAATTATATTTGGAAAATCCATTGTCATGTTCATGAAATGTTCCCATAACAAAATTGCAATATAATTATAGTGAGAAGATAATGACCTTTAATAAATTATATTTACATCACAAAAGTGTTGTTTTTACTTATCATTATCTGCATTTTGCGTTTATGGCATAGACTTTGCAAATGCAAGGGATGAAATGTAACATTAATGAGAGTTCATTACATCTCACATGGGTTTATTGTTTCATCAATCATTAATATGGATTTATTCTTGGAGCTCATTACTGCAAGATTATTTTAAATGATTTGTTCTGTTGCAATTATCTAAAATTCCTCCCAACATTTTTCATGTATTTAGCAAGAATATACACCATTTGCTCGAACAATATTACTAAGGGAGCACATAACTTGCCATATAATGAACAAATTTGGTATCCTATATTCCAGATACCAGTAGCAATAACAATTCCAATATTTATTTCCTTACCCTACGACTGACCTCCACACATGTTTCCATAGACATGTTATGGTTATGCTATATTGGAAAAATAAGGAACAAACAAGATAAATGTTGACATTTTATTTATAGTTCTATCCTACAATAGATTGATCTTTCTTGGAATTTAGTAAGTGGATCTTAACGCTTTCTTCTTGTTATATTCTAAACATGGACAGAGATAAAGAATAAAAACCAAGAAGTGAAAGACAATGAGAGATGAAGTGTCAATGATAACTCGACAACCCTATGAAAACATGTCTATATCTAGCTTCATCATTTTGCATTTCATCCTCCACACTGGCAGCGACAGGACTTGATCTGGACGCAATGCGTACCTTGTGTAAAGCCGTGCATTCATCATCTTTCAGGGACGATTCTTGCTCTACCGCTTTCTGTAAAGCCGTAAATGGACGTTGCGATTAACAAGATATTCAGTCTTCGGAAAGTAGATTCTCGGGCTGACATTTCGTAGTTCGGATGCGGTCGCAGACAAGCCGGTTCTTTCTCCAATTCAGCCGGTAGAATTGGATCCTATCTCTGGTTTCCCATATCTCTAAATCCTCCTGCATCAACCACGTGTTCTCCTACTGTTTAGCATCCATTGATAATGCTTCCATCGATGGCATCAAGAGTCCACAGCATCGATGGAGAACGGGTCGGGTATCGTGAACAGAACGACGAAAACACTCAAGCCTCTCCGCCGTTTCCACTTGGTACTCTAAACCAAGTTCGATGGGCCCAGTGACGTACGGAGAGCCCTGGATTGTGGCCAAGTGTTGTACGGAAAGCAGCCAAGTCGTGTACGGAAAGACGCAATCGGATGAATATGGGAGTACGGAATGCTTTGGAAGGCCGTTGGATGAATTCCAAGTGGAGTAATGAGGGCCTTCAGATCTAGCCATCCAATACGTTCCAAGTGGCGTTCTAAGAGCCATACGATCTGACCGTGCGATGGTTTCCAAGTGGTGTAATGAGCGCCATGCGTTCTAGCCATCGGACAATGTCTTTACAGCCCACAAAGTTGTATCCGTAAAGCCATCGGACAGTGTCTTTACAGCCCACAAAGTTGCATCCCGAAATCAGCTCCACTCCACTACCTTCATTTCGCCGCCGGAGAGTTACTGCTGATCTGCTTCAAAGCCGTACTATTTCTACTATCTCCGCCTCCGTGGAATTAGAGTCGCTGGCAAAGCCATCCATGTTCCCGAGGGAACATTCCAAATAAAACCCATCGGAGATGGAGGCACTATCATTGATATGATTGGACAACCCAGCTCGCCGAGTGAATGGATCTAGTTTGGGGTTTGATCTCTGTAACAATGCTAAGTCGGTGCCAAATAAGTTCTGCCCAAACAGAATACTTTCATATCAGTGCAAGCTCATGCCGGTGATTTTGTATGCCTTGCGTTCGCTTCTGCGGGGCCCCAGGTTCGACCTCGATGAGCTCTATTTTTCCCGCACTAACTGTGTGTTTTTGTAGATGCGGCTAACGAACAACTCTGCAATATCTGTAATAGTGCGCACAACCAAACTATTTTTTTTTTCGTTTTTCTCCCATATTTATCGTTGATCGTTACTCTTTTTTACTTGTCCAATTATCTAAATAAATCAAATATATCTTAAATTATGACATTTAAAATATGGATCTCAAAAAATTTGAGCAGATGGTATACACATTAATTCTAAATACACAACACAAAATTCAAAACTTAGCTTATTCAATCTTTTCTATATATATATATAGAATTTTATATTATTATATAATTATTACAAAGTGATAATTTAAATACAGAACACAAAATTCAAAATTTAGCTTATTCAATCCTATGTATATATATAATTTTATATAATTATATAATTATTACAAAGTGATAATTTTTATTGTTAAACATGTATTCTAGAAAATTAGAAAATTATTCATAGACAATTACATAATTATTACAAAGTGATAATTTTTATTATTAAATATATATTCTATAAAATTATTGATATACACTTGTATATTTTGATGATGATGATGATTAATATCTACTCATTGTGACAAACTTTGATGTATCAATCTTTAAGAAGGATAATACTTGGTTTGTTTTAAAATCTTGTTCATTTGCTCAAAAAGCTTGCAAAAAAACTATAATTTTGGTAAGTTAGGAGGTTATAAAGGTTTGTATTTTACCAAATACTATAAAACTCAAATATAATGTGGGTGTAAGCAAGACAATCTAAGAGAAAGTGTTTTTCATCCTCAACACTCATAGAATCACGCAGATGACGAACCATTTCCGCCCATGGAGTTTTAGAAATAGACCAACGCACTATTTCACTATGGAGTTCATGGGAGTTCATTCTAATAATGGCTATATTAATTTTCTTCCATGAGCTAGTTACTACCAAGAGATACTTCTAATCTTCCAAGTTATGATTAATAACCTCCTTATAGTATCTTAATTTTCTCTTAACTGTTAAATTTTCCTCACACTAGAATTTCTCTTTCAACTTAGAAGTAATAATATTTTTGACTTTAAAATGTTCTGCAAAATATCATTTTCATCAATGCCCCAATGGTTTAACCAAGCCATGGTATTTTTACACTAACATCGCTTGAGGCGTAGTTGGTTTTGACTTGAGTTTAAAGCAATTTTAGGAAGTCTATCATTTTCGATGTTATTTATCTTATGCTTGTACAACATGTACGTAGTCATATACATGCTATCGATGGGGGGAAGACCCACTTCTATGAGGAGAATAGGATAAGGCGTACTGCTTTTAATTTTGAGGTTGTAAGTTATAAACCGCTTCTAGATTTGTTCAATCTTCATCCAATATTCTCTAGAAATGTTGAACCCCCATACTTCACAACCATACAAGATAACAGGGATGACAAGAGTTTCAAAGAGGAACTTCTTTTTATCACACATGACCAGATTAGCTCATTTACAGTTATTTTCAAGACCAAAATAAGCTTTCAACCCTCCATTAATCATTTTCTCGATGCTATAGTTCTAATTGAGCTTGTGATGAATACTAGTTCCGAGATACGTGTAAGAAGTCAATTCATAAATAAAATTTGCATATAGGTGTCTTTGTTTGATTTTATAATCATGATTTTTGTCTTGTCAATCTTAAGAGTCATACCCATGTTAAAGCAAAAATATCTAAGAATTTTTAATTTCTTATTGAAATGAGAAGGACGCGTTGCCATAAGAACAATATCATTAGCATAAAGTATGAGGATGATAATTATCCTAGCTAAGATTACACCGACACATCTTGTTTCTTCTAAACACTTTTCTAGCTTATCAATGTAAATTCCAAAAAGGGTAGTGGGAGGGGGAAACATTGATTAACTCCAATATTACAATTTATATTCGTTGTCCATCCCTCATTATTCTTAAACTTGGAATCATATTTTCGTATAACCTTATCGGAGCAACTCTCTACTCAAAAGGAACCTTAAACTCCTTTATCATTCTATTCCAAAGGTTATTTCTAGGCACTATATCAAACGTTTTTTGTAAAAAACCACAAAGCAACAAAAAACGTGAGACTTATTATTATGGCATTCCTCTATAATGATCCTAAGCGTAATGAGGTTGTCTATAGTTCAATGATTCCTTCTAAAACTTGCTTGGCATTTAGCGAGCTTACCTTCCATTTCTAGCCATTCATTGATCTTCTTTTCTAAGATAATATCGTATAACTTAGCTAAAATAAACTAATCATAATACATATCATATAATGATATTTTATATAATGATTAATATATATATATATATAGTGATAGAAAGTGAAATATTTATTATATAATTATTAAAAAGTGAAATGTTTGTTATTCAACATATTTTTTAATTTGCAACTAAAAGTACTCAACCATTCTAGTTAACCCACTACACTTAATTATTTATTAATTTATTAAATCATTAAAATTGTGTTATCTTCTCTTAAAGAAATCTTTATATCAAACTTCTTTACACTCTTATAGTAAGTTTTTTTGGTCAATTTTAATTAAGATTTAATAATTATAATTTTTAATAAAAATATAAAGCCTTATAAGATGTGATTTTTCAAATGTCCTTATTAATATAAATAAATATATTAATTATATTTTAAAAAAAATATTAGAATTAAAAAAATTATAAATGAATAAAATAATTAATTACCCTTTTATTATTTTTAATAAAATTGATGAAGAAATAATCCAAAAAATAATAATTCTAAATACATATATTTTAAAATAAGAAGAAATTCGCTTCATGGAAAATTTAATATTTTTTGTTGAGCTATGTTGCTTTTATTTATCTTTTAAAATTGAGGAGGGTAACGTTTCAATGTGTCCATTTGTGCCCGTAACCATGTAGAATATCCATCTTATTGAGATTGTTCAATATCCCTCTTATTCACATTGTTCAAGACAAACATTTTGAGTTTTTGAAGCAAATTTATTTTCTAGAAGTCACAATGTGTGTTTTGGAGGGGATTTATCCATGAGTATTCAACCATCACTGTATCCGTGATTATAACCATCTTCTTAAGTAAATTTATCATTTCTAATTTCATTGCATTTGTGGTGGGAAATATTGGTCAGAGGCGATGTTAAATAAGTTAATATATTACTTCCACACATATTTAGTTCTCTAATCCCATTTGACCCGATGTCATCAATTTGACTTCAACGGAGTCGCGATATCTATGATGATGAAATATGCAAATAATAATGTGAAGGTATATTTTTTTCCATTCAATTTATTACACTATTTAGGTTGACTGTCTCTAGCAATGTTTGATTGTAGCTAATGTAAAATTTCACATGTACATGTGTATTCTATCTAAGTTGGAATGATTCTTACAATAGTTGTATCTTTGAAACCCTTTGGGTTTCACATTGTTTTTCTGTTTCTTCTCGAATCTATGTAAGTAGCCGTTTCGAGATGAGAGACAAATATCATACATTAAATAGCCACTTAAGATGTGCTTAGCTTAATTATTTTTTCTCATGAGTATAGAGTTTTTCCCATATGAACATATATTGAGTTTATTCATGTTTTTGTTGGATGGGGTGTGTTAGTGTAAGTTTATTTGCATTGTAAATGGAAGGTGTCAACGTGATCCATATTCAACTACAGTTAGTAATTAGAGTTAGTGCAAGTTGATGTGTTTCATGATTGTCTTTGAATTCAGTGAAGTTGTCATGCCAAATATGGAGAATAGAGATGGACCTTTCGTTTTTTCCTTTTTTGTAGAAAATGCTTCCTTTAACTAGTGATAATTCAAAATATGTACATCAACATTTTATACCATAAAAATATAATCCTTTTAGGTTTAAACTGGTTACATCCATATGCATTTAGAATGAGTTTTGATTTCTAATTAGTTGTGAGATGTATCCCTATATATCATACTAAAACCTCGTGCTCCCTAGGCCATACTTGTCTGTACCCACATCATGATGTACCCCTATACCTATAGTTCACAAAGTTGTTCTCCCTATCATACATGTACCCAAACCTGCACTCGAATATCCATGCAAATTAACCAACTATATCTCATGTTATTTTGGCCGTGTTTCGAAGCATATATCCTTTCACGATATGTAACTGTAATTTAATGCATATGTTATTAATTATTTTAATGCAAACTCAAAATGACTTTTATTATGTGTGATGTGTAGATTGTATATTATGAGGGTCCCTTAGTTTATCTTATTCATTTTTTCCATATTGTTGTTTTTATGTTGTTATCTCCATTTCTAGTTTTGTCCTCCCTAGATTGGTTTATGATTGGATGTGATTAATATTTTTTTAGCAATATCGTTGATAATGCTTGATCTATTTGCACAAAGGGTTTCCAATATTTCAAAAATACCTACATGTGAAACATCAATGAAAATAAATATTTGATCTATTGTGATCTATGGTGGAGAATCACAGTAAGTAACAATGCGAGAGTAAAAAAATCAATGGAACCAATAATCATAATCATATTTAATATGTCAAGGAAATTGCATACGGCGTGTACAAACTATGTTACAACCGATATTAGTAATCAGTGCAACATGCATTGTTCATGGGACATTGCAACTAAGGTAAATATTGTATGACTATGATTAGCATGTAGATATGCATGCATAATCTCTTAACATCATCAAAGTTTCCAACAATGGATTTGGTTCATAAGTGAATTTGACAGAGTATTAAGCTAACTACTACGCTTCCATTCTCATTCCAAAAGGCCTAAATTAGATGGTAAGTTAAAAGAGATGAGGTTGGGTGCAAGACCTAGGCGATTTTGGCTAAATAAATTCCCTTTTGGTATCAAAATGGGGTAACATTGAGTCTAGTGCTAGGTGATTTTGGAGTAATATATGCTCCCTAGACTTGGCATATAAAAATATGAAATTCAATACAATGAATCCATTGACCCTGTATTGTGTTTCTTGAATACAGTCCCCTATCATAAGTGGATGACGGTTGAGGTTTCATCATAGACATAAGTACTACTCCATGCCAAAGTCACTTACATCCATTTTCTAATTTGGATGCTACTTGATAGTTCCATGTTACTTGAGAATTACCTAATTAATAAGGTCTGGAACATAGAAACTGTACTTAGAAGAAGCATATGCACAGTGCCATTATCAAATTTGCTCTTGTTCTCTAGAATTTAACATGTGTTTGAGCTCATCTTATGTGGAAATTTTAGAAATAATTGTTTAATCAAAATTGAAAAATTTCTACTCAATTATTAGGTTCCCAAATTTTTAAAGGGTGCTAGCTCAATGGAAGAGCATCTTCCTTACAAGTAGGAGGATGGTGGTTCGATTCCTTCGTGCCCTAATAATATTGCAATATCGGTTAAAAGTGCCTAAATTAGTGTCCAAAAAATTAGAGATAAGTGACCAAACAATGAGACATAAGTGACCAAACAAAATTACCAAAATTCACATATAAAATTACTAAAACGACTAAATTAGTGACCAAAAAATTGAGAGATAAGTGACAACAAAAAAAACAAAATTCGCATATAAATGACCAAATGGCAGTGTTGGTGGCTAATTTCTTGTCTCTTATCACACGACCAAAAATGTGGTCATATTTAGTTTGGTCATTTATATCTTGTCTTGTGGTCATTAATTTGGGTGTATTTTTGGTCATTAATTTGGTCGTATAATTAACGACCAAATTAATGTCAATAAGGCAAGCTATAAATAACCAAACTAAATATGACTACATTTTCAGTCACATGATAAGAGATAAAAAATTAGCCACTAGTGATCTTCAAATCCAAAGTGGTTATTTAGATGTGGATTTCGGTCATTTTTCGATCACATATCTCTGATTTTGTCCTAGTGTATCTAGGGAAGTTGTGATATAATAATGGCACTCATGTCCATCTAGTAGGCCAAATATACATTACAATTTCCCCATGTGGTGGTTTAAAGATGCATTCAAGGAACTATAAGCTAAGTATATACATATCTTAAATGCATTTTTCATTATGGTTGAGCCTAAGAAGCTTCATTTAGGCAATAAGGTAGGTTTTTTCCTTCCCTTAAATTTGTCAGAACTCAATATTTGTCCTTCATTCAAAACTAACATAGTCATTGTAACTGTATCTTACTTGGAGTTAAATAACACCCTACAAAGGTCATGTGTGCTAGTTTCAGGACTCAAAAATGATCTGAGAATCATCTCCCATGTGGATGGGAATGATTTTTTCGGTGTCTAGGGATGAGAAGGATTCTTTGCTTGTCAACATGTGATTTGAAGCTCGAGATTCTATGAGGGAGAGCTTTGGGCTTCGAGGTGCTTTCCATGAGAAAATGTCCTCTTTCTTGCTGGGTATCATGATCTTGATTATCTCTCTTCCTAACCCTCTCCAGAAGATTTATATTGTTCCTCTCTAGGAGAAGAGTCATCTCATCAAGATTTTTCTTCATGCAGGCATGTTCGAGGTGAAATCCCTTCCTGCAATAGGAACACTTTACTTTCTCTTTTCCTTGGTTTCCTTTGTTTTTGTGTTTCTTTGAGCCAGAAGGCTCTTCTTGCTGCTGGTTCTTCTCTTTTGGCTTCGGGGCATCAAACTTCTATTGATTTTTCTGCTTTCCTTTACCATTCGTATCTTTGGTCCCCGAAGCAAACTGTGCTTGATCTTTTGAGGATCTAATGATCCCCATCTGCACAAGCTTGTTATGCTTGTTTGTGAGGGACTCAATGAAGGAATTGAGAGAAGGCATTTTCCAATTTAGGATTGTTAGCTTCCTAGTATGCAGTGTGGAAACAAATACTGAATAATACGAACAAATTTTTGAGAGGATGGCTAGGATGAGCTGATCATCATCTTTCTCAACCTTGCACTGCTTTAACTGGAGCACCAAGTGCTTGAGTTTTGTGAAGAAATCATTCATAATTTTGTAGATGCTTGGATTCAAGGAAATCAATTCATTCTCTAGCTGATATATCCTTAGATCATCTTGCTTATTAAACAAGGAAGCAAGCTTATCCCAAATCTCCATTGGATTCTTCAATCCCGTGATGTGGAATAGAAGATATCAGGAAATAGACAGAAACAAGAAACCATAAGCTTCATACAGCTTATTCCAGTACTTTTCCTTCTCAACAACATTTGTTGGCTTTGCTTATGTGTTCATTGTGACTCTGTAGTGTCCTTTTGAACGGATCTGAATCTCCATGTCCTCCTTCCATTGGTGGTAGTTGAAAGGAGTAAGATGATTCAAAGAAGAATCTATGAAGTTGATGTAGCAAATGCAGTGAAGGACCGGTAAAAACCCGCAAACAACACAAAAAGGGCACCATAAAGTCGAACATCATGCACTTTTAAAGTTTTTATCACACCCATGTTAGCTGATCAAGTAAGCTTGATCAACAATTCCTTTGCTTAGTAATTCTGTGGTAAACCTTCAGCTTCTGGTGTAGTGCTGGAATTTTTGAGATTTTTTCTCAATTTGCATGCTAGATCCATCAATAATCTTTTTTTTGAAGAAAAGATTCGTCCCTCCGTGGCTCTGATACCATGTGAAATTAAGTCACATCAATATTAATACTAAAGCATATCTTACAGAATATTGAAGACAGTTTTACACATGGAAATGACATAATAGTGTTGCAATAGGAGGTTGCAGCTGTATATTATCAATAAATGAATAAAACCAGATGATACAATGGCATACAACTTGCATGAATACAAGGAAATTCATATTCCATAGAGGTCATTCGAATTGGATAGATGAGAGTAGCTTAACTATTCATTAGCCACACTAAACACACCAGTTAACCACTAATATGGCCATGATTGACTCTAAATAAGTCCTAATTGAATCAGAGTGCAATAAATGACTGAGTCTAACTGAATAGAACTCAGCTACATGTTAATCAGTATGTGGGAGAGCATCACTAACTCAATTGAGCTCCGATGAAGCGAACTGAACTGAAACTATTCACCAGAAGTTGTTGGAGGCACATTAAATCACTCTAGTTCACTCAAATCATCCCAAAATAGACAATGACATGAGGGAGACTCCTTTCCAACTCATCTTAATTGATTGTTAGGTGAAAAAACATTCAGTTAACTAATTGGTGCACTTATGACAAGCATATCACCCAGATGTGCTCCATGATTGAAGGAGGAAGCCTAGTTAGCCTCCCTGATTGAAAGAGAAGGCTTAGTTGACCTCCCTGATTGAAGGAAGGCATGGGTGTGCTGATGTTGATGTCAGGAGTGTGCTGGTGTGTTGATGTTGATGCCAATTCGATTCAATAAACTTAGGATAGTGGGTAATTAGGCCAAAGTTGACCAAATAGGTGTGTGGGTTGGATAATGAATCCAACAACAACAACATATCATTGTTCTGGCACCAGTACCTCCACAATGGGGAAACCAAGAAAACCCTTCATAAGGGAGAAATCCAACCATTGCCAACATCTTTGGGTAAAATCATAAGGTTAATGTGCAAACAAGAGCACATTCTTATGATACAAAACCAGATGTTTAAGAACCATCAGTATCAAATACAAATGGTTCTCTTACCATTGAGTAACCAACCATTGACATAGTGCCTCGGCCCCCCAAAGAGGTTCTATGTAAAATAGCTCATAATCCTAGTGGGTTTCCACATTAATTAGTGTGTTGATGTGTAGTTGATGTTTGTATATGTGTCTCATGAATGTGTATGATGAATGTACTTAAGTTGCATGAATGTATATTGTGAATAAGCGTTTATGTATTTTCTTACGAATGATTTCTTCTATGCATATGTCGCACTGTTGATAGACAACCTTTGTGTTAAAAGATTATATTACTTTTGTAATATATGTCGATGGATAAGTAGAATAGCTTATTGAAGGTGCATATTAAATATAAACCATACAACCACTGGCTTTAGTTGAACGAGTTGGTAAGGTTTTTTAAGAGGAGAAATCCATACCCAACTACAGAAACATAGTTTTGGCAGTTACTCGTAAGAGATATCTCAGGTGAGACTGCATCTGTGTCGTACATGTTCTTGACTGATCATTTCTCTGTCGAGTCGATATCTTGGGCTTTGTTGTGCATAAAATAAGATTTAAACCTGGGTCTAAGGGAGAAATCAGAAAACATTCCACACCCGGAGAATGATATGATAGCACTACAACCCAATAACTTTGAAACAATACAACATTTCTTCTCGAAATTCAAATCCCTAGTCATGCAATGCAAGTAGTGTGGTATTGATAAGAAGGATGAGAAATTGTTCATTTATGCTCTAATTACCAAAATTTAGTTCACTATCAGTCATCCTAGTGCCACTTTGCATGATTTAAGGGAGTGTGGGCACACTTACTCACCTTCCCTCATCAATTAACTGACTTCGGAACTGAATTAGTTATCCCGAGTTGCATTAGTGAGCTCCAGTGTTGATTTTTCCCACACAGATTTAGCACATGAGTAAGTTTGAGTTGGTGAATTCGAATCCTATCCAAGGCATTCAAATTCTTCGTATTTTATGACTATTGTATTATAAAGACATCAATGATAATCAATGTAATGGTATTCTAACCACTTTTTGTCTCATGTGTGTGAAATTTCTGCCCTGAATCCATTGTTCTGTTTACATTGAATTGTTAATTCTTCTCCAACCTTCTTTTTAGATTGCTTTTATTTAGGCCTGAAAATCCATGGTTCACCAAATTTAACACTAACACTAAAATCAATGCATTATTGAATAAACCCCACACCTCACTGTAGAATTTTAGGCTTTAGATAACTCCTTAGTATGATTATATTTCCCCTAAATACATTTAAACAAGAGTGGAAAACCTAAAAATACATGTACTTTTAAGCTCTCATTTCAAACACTTATATGATAAAATGAACTTTTACTTAATGAAATTCCATATTTATGATATGATACAGTAATAAATTTTTATATAAAATGCGCGCGTGTGTGTATACATTTTTCTTTCTAGAACATCAATAATGTATTGGAAGTAATTTTAAAGGCATCCCAATAATATGATATTTGTGAAGTAGCTTCATCAATTTTTAGTTTAGATAAAATAGAAGAATAAACCATAAATTTAATATAAACAAATTTGAAAGTGTATTTTCATTAAATCTATAATTAGTTGTTAACTCTAATACATAACATATTAGTGAGTACCACAATAAAGTAAGTAGCACAATATAATAGGTAATAAAGGAAATAATATAATTTCATTTTAATTCTAAAAACATTTCCTCAAACCCAATAAATCATACTACAACAATCACATGTATCTGAATTACCCTAATGACATGTTAGTTTGGAGCCCATAAATCTATTAAATAAATCAAATTTAAATAATTTCTTCAATAAATTTCGAAATGTGACCTCGAACTTTATTACTAACCATAAGAAATGTGACTCGTAATTATAACAAAGGTATTCACACTATAGAATGAATTTAGTTACCATAATTTTGTTCTTTTAACTAGGTAAAAAAACATAATTTTGTTTGTTTTTTAAAGAGGTAAACAAAACATAATTTTGTTTATTTTTTTAAGGTAAAAAAACATAATTTTGTTTTTAACATATCTAAAATACATACGTTTCCATTGATTAAAACATACTTTAGTTTTGTTTCCCTAAAATAATTGAGTTCTATGAAACATAATTGAGTGACCCTAATTTTGTTTCCCTAAATAATTAAGTTGTATGGAAAGTTTTTATTAAAGAGGAAAGTTTTATTAAATAATTAAGTTGTATGGAAAGTTTTTATTAATTGAGTTCAAAAAATTGTAATCACAGCCAACAGCTTTGTGGGTGTTACAATAGAGATGTGGGTGTTAATTGGGATGTGGTTGGATATGGACTTAGTTAGGTAAATGAGGACGAACTCGGAAAGTACAGCAATTAAATTAGCAATGCAAATGTAGTTGGTTTTTGTTACAAAGCTTAGAATGGAATTGGAGTTGGTAATCAGTTCAGCAAGAAATCATGTGAGTGCCTTTTCATATTTATTTAGCTCTCTTTTCCACCTTCCAAACTCTATTTTGCGCGCACTAACTGTGTGTCTCTGGAGCGACGGACGGCTAAAGAACAACGTATGCAATTCACATAACATTTTTTTTTCACCTAAGCAATCACAGTGCCCACAATCTATCTATTTATTTTAGCCATATCAAATTGCGTAAATAAATCAATTACTACATTTACAATTTAGATGTATAATATTAAATCAATATTACAAAAAAAAATATTTACAATTTAGATGTATAATATTAAATCAATGTTAAAAAAAAAATATTTACAATTTAGATAGTATAATATTACAAAAAATATTTATAAATTTAAGAGGGGTTAAATTTAGTGTTTGATATATTTTAATGACATGTATATGAACATACTATCATAATGAGAAATTATACACTTTACAATAGATTTATTTTAATTTAAGATTTACGTGAAAAAAATAATTTTTTTTTAAGTGGTGAATTAATTTTATTTTTTTTTTAATTTATTTTAATTTTAGATTTAACTGAAAATTTTTATTTTTACTTTAAGAAGAAAACTATTTGGTTTATTTTAAAATCTTGATCTTATGCTCAAAAAGCTTGCTAAGAAGCTTTTGAAGCTCATTATAGTTTTGGCAAATTAGAAGGTTATAAAGGTTTGTATTGTACCAAATACTGTAAAACTCAGATCTAATGTGGGTGTAAGCAAGGCACTATAAGAGAAAGTGATTTTCATCATCAACACTCATAGACTCACACAGATGGCAAACCCTTTCCGTCCATGGAGTTTTAGGAATAGACCAACGCTCTGTTTCACTATGGAGTTCATGAGAGTTCATTCTAAAGTTGGCTATATTAATTTTCTTCAGTGAGAGAGATATTTTTGATCCACCAAGTTAGGATTAATGACCTCCTTATAGTATCTTAATTTTTTCTTAACTGCTAAATTTTCCTCATGCCAAAATTTCATTTTAAACTTAGAAGTAATAATATTTTTGACATTGTCAATGTTTTGCAAAATGTTGTTTTCATTAATGCCCCAATGGTTTAACCAAGCCATGGTGTCTGTACAGCAACACCGCTTGAGGCGTAGTTGGTTTTTACTTGAGTTTAAAGCAATTTTAGGAAGTCTCTCAGTTCCCATGTTATTTATATTATGCTTGTACATCAGGTACATAGTCATAATAATGTTCTTGATGGGGGAAAGACTCACTTTTATGAGGAGAATAGGATAAGGAATATTGCTTTTAATTTTGAGGTTATAAGTTATAAACTTCTAGATTTGCTCAATCTTCCTCGAAGATTCTTGAGAAATGTTGCACCCCCATACTTCACAACCGATAACAGCGATGAAAATAGTTTCAAATAGGAACTTCTTTTTATCCCACATGGCCAGATTGGCTGATTTATAGTTATTTTCAAGACCAAAAAAAGCTTTCCATCCTCTGTTAATCATTTTCTCAATGCTATAGTTCCAATTGAGCTTGTGATGGATATCATTTCCTAGATACTTATAAGAAGTCACTTCCTCTATATTTCTATTATCATAAATAAAATTTGCATAGGTGTCTTTCTTAGATTTTATAATCATGATTTTTGTCTTGTTAGTGTTAACACTCATACCCTTGTTAGAGAAAAAATCTTTAGGAATTCTTAATTGCTTATCGAGATTAGAAGGACACCTTTCCATATGACAACATGGATGCGGATCTTCAACAAAATAGTAACCAATGAGCTATGGGGTGGAACCAAAATAATAAACAAAGGAAGACGCATCATCTTTTTCTTATGGAGATGTTACATTTCCTTCAAGCCAAATATATAATGAATGAAAGCAGTCTACTACAGTTTGGCTGATCCCATCTTATATGCAGAGGTAGGTAAAAATTTGATTAAACTTCCAAGATAAAGTTGGCTCATAGGGCCAGTCTTCAACTTTGGAGGCTATCCTTCTCCATTTGATAGTTGTAGCACTAAAATTATGGGTAAAAGATTAGGGTACGGAGTTGGTCCTCCACGAGGAGGTCGCTCCTTTATTTAAACAATGCAATAACAATATTACAATGTATTTTATAGGTATAGATTTGTACTACTTAAAGGACAGAGATCCACCGCTTCATATTCATATAATTACATAGTTAATATGTTCTAAACATGTTTTATACAAAGGAAGCAATTTAACAATAAGGAGCCTAAAGATATCGTCTTTCATTTTTTGATCTAGGGAAATTGGGCCCTCCAAATATTTGGTATCATCTCCACACAATGGAAGTAAAGAAAAAATAGATACATGTACTGAAAAACTCTTTTTTTTATGATCCGAGTACCTAGTTGCACATTGGGGACAACAATTCGCCTGATTGAATTGAGTATTGTTATGGAGGAAGCATATTAATAATAAGAAAAGTAGGAAATATACTACACGCAAAAATACACACACATGCATAGACAATATTCAATAATTTAAACCAATCGTTGTTACTTCATTACTGCTCTACTACTTGCTTGTATCATATAATAATGTACATGCTTAAATAGAGTGCTGAGAACACATGGGTTGTATGCCCGTTACGTTAAGTTACAACAAAAGTTGGAAAGGTTCCAAAAGTTCATTTGTTATAGACGACTAGAAGATAGACAGACAATATTTCGTAGTTCCTCGGTCATCAGTGTTGACGATGCTTGTCGAGATGTTGAATATGTCGAGTCGATATTGAACCTGTCGAGGTGTGGAAATGATTGAAATCGATATTGAGCTTGTCGAGGTGCGGAACTTATTGAGTTTGATATTGAACCTGTCGAGGTGTGGAACTTATCGAAGTTGATATTGAACCTGTCGAGGTGTGGAACTTATCAAAGTCAATATTGAACATGTCAAGGCCGAATTCGATAAACAATGCCAACTGTTGGGTGGATCATACCTCCTTTTAAGAAACAATGGTCCCATTATTTTCCCATACACATGAGGAAACTTGCTGATTAGCTTAGTAGCCGAGTACCATTTTCCTTGTGCTCGAAGTTATCTGGCTTTAGCCACCTGAAACAAAGGAATTGTGTTCGTCCTTGTAGTATATTCGTCATTCTACAATGGTGTTGCGAACAAGAGGATCCTGAATATATAGATGGATGTCTTCAAGTTCTGTTATCTACAAATCGTACTATTCCAATGGTGGTGCATGGTATGGTCGAAATAGATCCACATTAAATACTGGATACAGACCCGGGCATGAAGGAATGTCGAGCTGGAAAGTGTTTTCTCCAAACTACTTAAGAATAGTTTATGGACCATATTGCAAAGGCTTCAACTTCCTATATGGACCACTCAAGCGTTCCTTCTTGAGATGCAACCAAAAATGATCCCCAATTTGAAATGAATGAGGGATGCGATGATTATCGTGTTAGGCCTTAGCTTTCGCATTAGCTCATTGCAACATTTCATGTGCTTGTTTCTAGATGTTGCAAATTTGCTATTGAAACTTCATTGCTTTTTCAACTTCTCTTCGGTAAGAAGTGGTGTCGTTTGACTGTATCAATGAACTAATCAAGTCAATGGGTGATGAGGGTTGAAATCCATAACATATCTCAAATTGAATAATTTTTGTACAACTGTGTTGAGCACAATTGTAACTATGGTGTATATAAGGGAGACTTGCATCCCATGTTTAATGATGCTTGTGGTTGTACATGCGGAGCTGTTGTACTACCAAGCAATTCACATGTTTCATTTTTCAATATGTATGAGGGTGGAAAGTTATTGCTAAGGAGAGTGTTTTTTTGAGTTGTTTTCGTATATTATTCCAAAATATGTTGACAAATATGGAGTTTATGTTAGAAATAATGGTTGTTGGTAAGCCATAATGTTTCCGTACACATTCAAAGAAGAGTTGGCCAGGCTATTGCATTGACATAGTCTTCTTGCATGGAATGAGAATGGATATATTGGAAATATGTCAACTACTATTAAGATCTCATCATTCTGATGTTTGGTAGTAGGATATCTCATCAAGTAGTGCATAGAAATATATTCCCATGGTCGACTAGGAATCGACAAAGGTGTGTACAATCCCTATTGTCGATTCGACAGTTTAGAAATGGCACAAACCATGCATGATCGAATGTACCTGTTGACGTTAGAATTATGTGAAGGCCAATAAAAATACTTTTGGAGGATGGCAAGGGTCTTTGGTACTCCAAAGTGTCTTGCAATCTTACTGTAGTGTGCTTCCTGAATGAGCTTCTATAAGTGCTCACATGTCGGTACACAAAGTTTTCCCAGCTTGTATAGCAAGGTATCTTTAAGGAAATAGTCAGTAGTGGACAATAGGTCAGTTTGAAGTTGTTGATAAATTGCCAAAAAGTCGCATTCTACCGAATACAATTGAGGCCAAGTAGTGGAGTCGTAGCCCTGCATACTCATCACTATTAAAATGAGAGTAATGTGAGGTTGACTCAGAGAACCGGCTGCGACAATGGCTTTACCTTTATGATACTTAATTACCAACTAGAATTGTTGTAGTTACTTAATCCACTTGAGTTGTCCATTTGTTTGTAACTTTGACTGGGATGGGGTGAGCTGTAAAGGCTTGTGGTCAATAAGAATGATCATTCCTTGTGAAGAACATAATGTCTCCATTTCTTAAGTTCTTGCATAATGGCATACAGTTCATTTTCATACATCGAATACCTTCTTACGGTGATGTTGAAAGTTTCAGAATGAAAAGTGACTAGGTGACTAGACTAAGTGATCACTACACCTAAGGCATAGTTCGATCCACCCATATCAATCTCAAAAGGTTGATGCAAATTAGGTAACCCAAGTACTGGTGTAGTACAAATATTGTGTTTGAGCTTCTTAGAAGCTTGTTGTTGTGTCGATGTCCATTTGAAGAAAATTTTCCCATTTCCCTTAGTCAACTAATTCAAAGGTCGGGCTATGTGACTAAAGTTGAGTATGAATCATCGATGAAAATTCACCAAACCAAGAAAACTTCTTAGTTCATGATTTTTTTGAGGAATGGACCAGTCTTTAAGGATTTGCACTTTGTTTCGATCGAAGTGAATGCATGCATATTCGATTGTGTACCCCAAATATTTGATGGTTCTAATCACAAATGAACATTTTTCCATGGTCAAATAGAGTCAATGTTGTTGAAGAGTGTCAAGGACTTGTCAAAATTATTGCACATGTTCTTCCCATGATCGACTGAAAATCAAGATATCGTCTAGGTAGAAAATGGCATGCTTACTGATGAAAGGTCAAAGAATTTCATCCATATATCTCATAAAGGTCACAGGTGCATTGGTTAAGACGAAAAGCATGACTAAACATTCAAACAATCCTTCCTTGGTTTTTAAATAATTTTTCCATACATTGGTGGGATCGATCAAAATTTGATGATATATCAACTTCAGGTCAAGCTTAGTAAATAATTTAGTGCCTTTTAGGGAGTTGATTACTTCATCTATCCTTGGAAAAGGGTATCTATTCTTTACCAAAATCTTATTTAGATCCCGATAGTCGATGCACATGCACCAAGTCCCATCTTTCTTTGGGAAGAGGATGACTGGAAATACACAAGGAGAGGAGTTGGATCGAATGTGACCTTTATTGGTCAAATATTGAACCTTTCTGTGAGTCTCTTCATTCTCGATAATGGAACTTCTGTAAACAGATGCATTAGGAATGAAAAACCAAGAACAAGTTAAATGGAGTGTTTTACTTGGCAATGTAGAGGTACTCAATTTAAATCTTGAAGTACGTTCCGGTATTCATCAAGAATATTTTCGATTTGTTGCTGCTATTGGGAGGTTCATTGGTGGGTGAGTTGACTAGTTTCTACAGTCTTCCTGGGATGTTGAGGATTAATCATTATCAATGTGAATCTCTAAGCATAGTTGATGATATTCTTTGTCTGTTTGGAAAATATCATTGCAATCATTGGTGTAGTTTGTCGCTTTGGTATACCATACCATTGGTTCCTTATTTTCACAATCACCTTCTAATGTCGTGACTGATAACTACCATGTGGATCACATAAGTAAAGTTTCCCAAATAACGCATCGACAACAGAAAGCGGTGCCACATCATAGTGTACTTCATCTTCAAAAGGATTAATGAGGTTGGTGAGTCTACATTGTCAGGTGATCATTAGTTCTTGTTGGTCCTTCATTTAACCGATATAATAAGGTTGGGGGATGTGGAGTGGTGAGAAGACCTAGTTTCTTCATGATATCTTCAGAAACAAAGTTATTTTGGATTCCATTATCCACAATCGAATGTAATGGATTGTTTTGAACCCATATCTATGTATGGAACAGGCACTCTCATTCCTCGTTGTTGATGATAGTCGAGGCTATTGTAGTTGTCGATGTCAATGTCAAAACGGCCACTTCTTCTCGATCAGATTCTACCATCTTTTTGTTAGACCTGTAAGAGGTCGCCAATTTTTTCAAAAATTTATTCTGAGCCTTGCATTTAGACATATCATGCCACAATGAATTATGGTAATCACACCATTTCCTGGTAGGGGGATGTTTTCTTCATTCACTTTTTCCTTTCTGAGAGTGACTTTTACCATGGTATTTATTTAGTAGAGTCAGTTGAGAAGGATATCTTGGCTTTTCAGAGTAAGCTGGTGACTTCTTGTCGGATTTTCATCATGTCGACGTAGTCACAAAGCATGATTTTCCTTTTATGTTTGGTTCAAGATTAATGGCATAGTGGAATGCATATGCAAGCATGCTGATAGTCAGAAAATCCATCTTGTGTTGAATGTATGGGGGAAATCTGTTGACATACTTCAAAACAAACAATTTATATTCTTCTTGAATGTCAAGTCTCACCATTAGTCGATAGAAATCATCGGTGTAACTATGCATTGACTGGTCTTTCCATTTCATTATCTTCTACCACTTCTTATACTATTGTTCAATGTACTTGGGTGAGTAGAACCCATTCTAGACGTACTCAAAATATTTCTCCCATGTTTCTATGGGGTCTCCATCTTTATCCATATTTGTCGATAGGTTCTCCCACTAGCAGAGCACAAAGGTTGACATCTTTAAGGATGTAATGATGACCTTTTCATATTATGAGAGTTGGCTCATAAAGTAATAGGATTCCAGTTGTTGTACCCAATTGTCTGTGGATTCTGCATCAATCTTTCCTTCTAGATTCAATATGTCCAAGTTCATTTGCACCTTGAATGGATTGATTTTGTCAGAGTTAGATCTTGTCGAGAATCCTCCTGATGTCAAGGAGAATTGCATGAGAATCTCGTTGAACTAGGTGAAAATTTAAGTTTGTTGTCTAACCAATGCTTTCTCTATGAGTTTCTCTTTCTCATCATTTTCATGTCTATTGTTTGTTTCTCCATCCATCTTCGGTCCAGTGGTGCAAGGAGCTAGATACATTGAAGTCAAATGTAATGTCTTCTTGGTTTTCTAAGTCTGCAAGCATGTTTGAACATGCATAACTCAGGTAACCTCAATAGAAGTGTCTACACAAGACTTAAGAATGAAGAAGCTCTGATACTAATGATCTAGGTTCCTAGGTGCACATCGGGGACAACAGTTTGATTGAATGAATCAATTATTGTTATGGTGGAATCATATTAATAGTAAGCAAAGAAGGAAATATACTACACATAGAAACACACACACACATAGATAATATGCAAGAATTCAAACCAATATCTGTTACTTCATTACTGCTCTATTACTTGCTTGTATATTACAGTAATGTACATGCTTAAATCGAGTGATGAGAATTCTTGGGTTGTCTTCCTGTTACGTTCAGTTACAAGAGAAGTTGGAGCGGTTCTATAAGTTCAACTGTTATAGACGACTAGAAGACAGAGAGACAATTTGTTGTAGTTCGTCAGTCGCTAGTGTCAACAATGCATGTCAATATGTTGAATCTATTGAGTCGATATTGAGCATGCCGAGGTGTAGAACTTGTTGAAGTCGGTATTGAACCTATCGAGGTCGAATTTGAAAAAAAATGCCAACTATTGGGTGAATAATTTTAACTGGAACTTCTAATGCATTCCCCCCAACAAGAAGACAAGGGAAACCCCAAAGAATGCTCGTCTCCTTCTCGGAGACTAGGTCCTTCTCGAGAGAAAATCCCTAACCAGTCTTGCGTAATCGTTACACATATTAACCATTTTTACAAACGTTTCTATGAAAATATGGATTTCTCTTTCTCTCTCTCTCATAT
>LPNX010380519.1:26479-111995 GCA_001517045.1 Pseudotsuga menziesii
GTAATAAAAAGAAATAATATATATTTATCCATTAAATCTCATTTAAGTTTGATTTAGAGGATTTGTTTAAGCTTATAACATAATTGTTAGATTTTGACCGATAAGGTGTTAGGTAATTAGGTGAACGTAAACGATCCATCATCTTTTAGTGCCCCGAGAACCAAGATGACAATGGTCATTGGACTCATGGCTTCTCATCCATTTACCCATTCCCTAGTGGATTCATGGCACATGCCCCAATTCTTTAAGTCAAGCAAAGTCTTCCAGTCTCCTAAATCTACAACATAAACTTTCAACTTAAGAAAATACAAAAATATTACTTAGAGTGTTTTTTACTGACCTTGAGCTTCTCATCAAAGAGTTGCACTTTTATATTTACCTTTTGTTCTTCGTTACTGAAGAATTCGAGTAACACAGGAGATGTTAAATCCTCCCCCCTTAAAGGTACACCCTCCATGGTGTTGGTATCTTTCAAAATTCCTTCTTCATTCTTTCATGAAAATATTCAACTATCCATGATTTTTTTCGCATGTTGCTAACACCTTTTCTTTGCCATTTTCAACATGTACTTTACATAATATTACAAGGTATTCCAATGTTTATCATGAACATATACACAAACATAAGTTTTCAAACCAAGAGAAGTATAAGTAGTAATTTATTTTTACTACAAACTACTGCTACTTTTCATAACATCCCTCTAGGACTTAGTATCGTTCTCAATATGCATAAATTGTTAATTATTCATGACATACATATATAAATCCATAATCTATGACAAAGTCATTCATGCATTTTATATCTAATGGTACATAACTTGACATATTCAACATTTACATGCATACCTATGATATGGAGGTACTTCTTCTCAAGTACCTTTAATCATTTCCACTTTGTTTCCAACAATAGTAATCCTATTAATATTAACAATCATAAGTTGTAACAATGGTATTTTGATATGTATGGAGATTTATCCTCCACCACTAGAAACATGGCTTACGAGACACTCAGTCTTCAGAAAGTATATTCCGGGCAATGGACTTCCCTTCCCTACGTTTGGTATCGATGGCATCCATAGTCCACAACATCGATGGAGAACAGGTCGTCCATGTCACGAGCAGAACAATGAAAACACTCAGCCTCCCTATGTTTCTAGGTGCCACTATAAACCAAGTTGGATCCCCGAGCTATTCAACGAAGGATCCCCGAATTGTTTGAATTTGCATTTCATCCTCGAAAATGTGCACCTTTTGCCGATAAGCATTCCTGTGTTCAACAATGTGCACCTTGCTGCATTCGTCATCTTTCAAGAATGATTCTTGCTCTACTGCTTTTTGTAAAGATGTACTGCATGGACGTTGCAAGTATTTGTATATTATGTATGGAGATTTATGCTCCACCACTCGAAACATGGCTATTTACGAGACAATATTCAGTCTTCGAAAAGTAGATGGACTTCCCTTCCAGCTGAAATTTCATTCAGTTGCAGTCACAGAGAGCCGCTGTCCTACTATTTGGCATTACAGAAATCCATTTATTTTGGCATGGCATTATAGAAATCACAGCCTCCTATGTTTGGATCAATAGCATCGAGAGTGAAAGGGTCATCCGTATCATGAAAACACTCATCCTACCCTCTATTTCCATGTGGCACTATAAACCAAGTTGGATGTGCCAAGTGGTGTACGAAGAACCCTAGATTTTGGGCCAGTGACATACAAAAATTTTCCAACTAGTGTACGGAATGACGGTCAGATGAATATGGGCGTACGGAAAGCCTTGGATAGCTGTTGGATGGCTGGCAAGTGTCGTAATGAAGGCCCTCGGATCTGACCATTCAGTGCATTCCAAGTGGCGTTATGTGAGCCCTGTGATTTGGCCGTTCGATAGGTTCCAAGTGGCGCAGTGACAGCCATACAATTTGGCAATTCGATGGATGCCAAATGGTATAATGAAATCCATATGAAAGTGACGTAGTGGGAGAGAGCCAAGTGGTTGCATGGTGGTTTTCAAGTGGTCGTTTCCCTTCAGTTTTCAAGGCCAGAATGTTATTGGATCAACTGACAAAGACATGGTTGGATAATAATGTCTTTTTCCAAATGAAATTGAACATTCAATTCATACAACATGATTTCAATTTGACATCAGACGGGAGAATCTGTAAAGAGCAATGGAATATGGAATTAAGTAAAACAAAATGGGGCAACACTGTATGACTGGTTTAGCAACCATTGATAATGTTTCATAGAACAACCCTTAATTCTTCGGCAACACTCCACTACCTTCACTTCGCCGCCAGAGTTATTGTTGATCTACTTCAAAAAAGGGCTTAGCCGTATTTCTACTATCTTCGCCTTCCTTCAACTTCAATCAGAGAGTTTGGCAAAGCTATCTATGTTTCCAAATAAAACCCAACGGAGATAGAGGCACTAATATCATTGATTCTGGAACGTCGACTCTAACGTATAGTCAAGAAATCTTCTACTTGAAAGCCTTCATGACTCTGGTGCCTTGTATTGTCGAATTCTAGGCTTCCACCCTTCTGGTCCAAGGTTCAAGTGTTCCTTTTCCTAATCTAATAGATCGTATGCCTAGGAGATCATTTCTACCACAATCGATTTTGGATGACTTTACTTATTAATAGGATTTGGATCGGCTCGTGTAGAGCCCTGTTAAGGGTCAGTCTCCAGGGTCCCTTGGGACCTTGCTGAGCTCCTACAAGATGTCAACATGAATGATCTCATATCCAATTCCATGACAAGTCAACACCATGTTGTTCAAGTGATGGTCTAGGCACACATGCTCAATGTGTTTGATGTCAAATCCTTTCTCAAGGGTCAAGTTCACTTTCTGAAATTGCTCCCAGGCAAATTTTACACAACAATTCAGTTCATCTTAGAGAAATCAAATCCTCTAAGTGTTTGATAAATGTGAGATTCAAATAGTTTCAGTTTTAGTATATACTTGTTGTTGCTCCAATTAAAGTACTGCATAGACTTATCTTCAACATTCGACCTGCCCGTGAATCCATGCACATAATGACCTCGCCTTGTGAAAAGTCTATGAATGGAATTCCAACATTCTGAGCATGTCCTTGGTTAACCATTTCTTCACGAATAGGGCGATGTTGAAGCATTTTTCAGGTGGCTTCAAGCCAAAATCTTGTTCCATCACATTTCCAGTAGGAAAAGATCACCTAGAATCGAGTATCTTCTTATCACTTTCCTTTGAGGGATTGACGCTGAACTTGTTACGAGTCATATTGGATTTCAAAATAGTGATATATTTACCCATCACCCTTGGTGTTTAGGGAAATGCCTTCAATATTTCATCCAGCAACAGAGTGGCATCGACTATTTGCAGCATAAAAATATAAAATCATAAATTAAAATCCATTTACCTAAGATTGATACTTGTAACTTCCCACTCATTCCTTTTATTATGCAATTGACGTGATACCAGATCACGGAGTCTATCCTTGAAGACGAGGCCGCTCCTCCTATATTTAAACAATATAATAAAATTATTATAATGTATTTTATAAGCAGCGACTTGTACTATTTAAAGCACAGAGATCCACCACACCCGATTCATGGAAAAGAAGCAGTTTAACAATAATGAACCTGGAGATATTTCCTACCTTCAGCATTGTCTCCACACAATGGAAGTAAAGAAAAAATAGCTATATGTACTGAAAACGTCCTTGTCTTTTTAATTGGAACTTCAAATGCAGTCCCCCAACAAGAAGACAAGGGAAACCCCCAAAGAATGCCCGTCTCCTTCCTAGAGAGAAGAACCCTCACCGAATGCCCGTCTCCTTCCTAGAGAGAAGAACCTTTACCGTTCTTCCATAACAGTTATACATATCAACCATTTTTTTAAAGTTTACATACTAATATATGAAAATATGGATTTTTCTAATTCTAATATATATAAACAATTGGTATTATTTTACCATTATCGATAAAATCTTCTTTTGTCCTAACAAAACTCCAGGATTCTATATTAATAATCCATTTTTTAATCAAAATAGCAAAACTCTAGGATTCTATATTAATAATCCATTTTTTTAATCAAAATAACATCATAAAGTCACATAGTAACAGTTATGTGTTTATGTAGTACTAATAAAAAACAAAAATATATATTTAGTCATTGAAATCTTATTTAAGTTTGATTTAGATGTTTTATTTGAGCTTATAAGCTAATGATTAAATTTAAACTAATAAGTTTTTAGGTAATTAGGTGAACATAAATGATCCATCATCTTCGAGGGACCTTGGTGTCACGGCCACTATATTGCACATATTTTTTCATGTGATCTTATTGAATGTGTGGCACTGTCTGGAAGTGTTTTGAGGGTAAGACCATATGAAATGCACTCCAATGGACTATTCCTAACCCGCGAAAACCTTCCTTTAACACTTGTATTGTTTTATCACTTTTACTTAATAATTGTTTACCCACACTTAGCCAAATTTCATTACATAGTGCAATCAAGTAAAACACAACACAATGTAAATGTGGCATTTTCAAACCAGCCAACCCCATTAAATTGTATTATATGAACAATTTAAAAATGGAGTTGTCACAAACCAACAGAGATCCAAGTGTGAACCCAACTAGGTGCCACACCTCTGTTACAAAAATACACCAAGTTGAGTTAACCCATCCAGAGGCGCCTAGCTCTCAAGATTGTGGAAATTCACTAACCCTTGTAATTGTCGTCAACCTTCTTCTGGATTGAACCCATTTGGGAGCACCGGTTTTCTAGACTGACGTTTTTCTGCAACCAACTACAGTATTTGACTAAAGCTTGTCTTAATGAGTTTCATTGCGACTCGCTTGCCTCTTGCTTTTCTCCTTTTAATCCAAATGAGCATCATGACTTTATAGCCTCAAGTGGGATGGTGTTTCTCCAAGGTGGGCACACTAGATTACTTAGCGCGCATGTCGACTTCCTTAGCTGACGCGTCTCTCTTGCCAGGGTCCACTTCCTTCCACATCCACGCATGCTTCACTTTCTAGTGTCATTGTTATTGGGTGTTGGGCGCTCTTCCATGGGGCGTTTTCCATTAGAAAAATTCATCCTGGGGTGTCATCATGTAGGGGCATGCCTTCAAGAGGCGCTCGATCCAATGGACCCCTAACCAAGCGTGTCTCCTCAGTGACCAAGGTGGTTATAGGGTTAAATCCATGGGACACATCTTTGTCTGATGGTGGCATTGCTCTATTCACCAAGGTGCTCATGTTCCATAAACATGCGCTCATCTCAAGCATGCTTCCAACTGAGTAAGTGCCAAGGTGTCACATGCTTGGTCTTACCAAGCTCCAAGGGGTGAGTGTGGGCTTCGTTTGTTGGAGCATGTCCTTGCTAATCCCACGTGCTCCTCAAGGTGTTCTATCACTTAGCCAAGGAACCATTTGCCAAGTCTACCAATTGGACTGTATTTCCCACATGGCCACCCAAGCCAGCCTCTTGGGGCATGAAAAAGGTGTCACTAGGCTCGTAGCTGTAAAAAAATCCCACACTGAAGTACTTGTCATCCTTGGCAAGGTGTCTAAAATTCTTTGTGCATCCAAACGATGTTGTAGACTTTTTCTACTAAGTCCCCTTTGCATGTGTGTCACTCTGCTAGTACATCAGATTCAGTTCCCTCCATTGTATGCATCGTCCAGGTGATTAATCTGTCTGCTGAGACTCTATCGGTCTCTATCTTCTAGTCCTCTTTGGATAAGATACCCACTCAATGACTTCTCTGTTGTTTAAACGAAGCCTGCATGCTTCATCCAAAGTTGGTGTTTTCACTTTTCGAGTGCACTTCACCAAGAAGCGTTTGCGACCTCCCTACCTTCGCATAGGGTAGGGGCTGAGTCAAGCTAGCATCTAACAAAGAGAGTTAGGTGAATGGTTCTCCCAATCATCACCTATGTTCTTCTCAACTCTCCATCGTTTTTATGCTTTCTTGCTCAAGTATAAGAGAAGTGGCATGCTACCCCAATGGTGTCATTCCCTTCTTCAAACAATTTCTACGCTTTGTGGTCATCTAGCCATGCACCCACTGTGACTAAAGTGTCCTCTTGTTGCGCTAGAACTGCAACTAGCTCAACCTCCTTACCACGGTGTCTTTCTTCCACACCTTTACATAACTCAGTGAGTTTATCCAAACTTGTCATAGTTGTTTCCATAACCCTTTCCATGGCTTCTAGCCGCTGCTCCAAGAAAACAAACAAATCCTTAGAAGCAAGTATCTCTTCCAACCGAGCAACTTCCTCTACACCAAAGCATTCCCTGCACCGTTCTCCATGAATATTCCTCGCTGTTGTAATAGGAGGGGGAACTGCTAACACATTCATCTTCCTTTCTCTTGGTAACCTCTTTACCATTCACACATAGATGGGCTCCTTTCTTGTAAGAAACGATAAAATTTCTAAGGGTAGCATAGGAGTTTCCTTCTCCTTCTTCATGAATTCCTATCCAATAACAAAATCAAAATTGGCAAGAGGAATGAATGTGAGGTTGATCACTCCCAGCCACTCTCCAATATTCAAAGGCACTTGGTGCACCAATCCAAACACCCTCTCAACCTCTGAGTTAACTGCCTTGAACATATTCACCCCTGGCTCAATCTGCAAATTGATTCGTTTTACCACTGCTTCCTTCAAGAAATTATGTGTAGCACCACTATCAACCAATGCAAAAACCTATTGTCTTTTTAGCTCCATGGGAACGTAACTGAGTTTGGTGAAGTATGTTTTCGTCGTGACTCCCAACTCTTCCAAAACCGCATTCAAAATGTGTATAACACCAATTGAATGACCCTCTTATTCCACAACAAGAAATTTATGTGGTTATAAAGGATAGTTCTATGCATAGTGATCCTTTTCACATATGTAACATGAAACCATTTTAGCTTTGTGCTTGGAAACATTTTCTTTCTTGGGTGCCTCCTCATCTCATTTGTTCCCCATCTTAGGCTTGCCTTTATGTTTTTTCTTAAAATTGCCTTGGCATTTTTCATTGCCATTCTCATTTCCCTTGGCTTCATGTTTTCCATCTCCTTAGAAGTCAAGCAACTGTTTTGTGGCTGTAATGGCTTCGATAAGGGTCTTCACTCCTTAGCGTCAAAATTTAGCTTGAGCCCAATTTTGCATACCATTCATGAAGTGGTACAAATGATTCTCATCGCTCATCCTTTATCTCCAAGATGACACTAGTGTAAGATTTGATATAGGCTTGGATTATTCTAGTGTGCTTAAGCCTTATAACTTCTACCGTGCAGTCTAGCCTTGGTTCCCCGGACCAAATTGTGCCTTCAAAGTTGTCTTCATTTTCTCCCAATTCTTGATTCATTTAGTCACCTTCCCTGTAGCCACGTCTTCTGCACAGATTCTTCACCATAAATTAGTTGTGTCTATGAGAAACATGGAAACATTTTTCACCTTAGCTTCTTCTGAAATCTTGTTCATTTGATCCAAGTACAGCTCCACGTCCTAGCACAAGTTTCTACGTGTCTTAGGATCATGAATCCTATCAAACAGTTTGGGATCCTTCATCTAGATCTTCATGGTTGCCATTGTGCTAGGCCCACTAGCTAACGCTCGCTTCACTTGTGTGATGGTGTCATATTGTTCCTTTAGATGAAGTTGAATTTGTTCCACCAACGCTTCAATATTCTTGACCCAACCTTCTGTATATTGTTGTATGGATTCCTCCAACACGTCAGTTTTCTCTCTACATTTGTTCACAGCTTAGTTGAAAATATTCCACATACGATCCATTTCTCTTACCAAAGTAACAGACTTATCTTCATGTGCATAGAGTGCCTTAAAAAATAACCCCATGTTTTTCTCGAGTGCCTTAAGTCTATGCTTTGCTTTAGAATCCTTCAGTTCAGGCTCCTCATGAATGGACTCCTCTCAATCAGAAGGAATTTTCAACTCTGCCTCTAACTCAGAAACCATCTCCGTGGCTTTCTTACCCATTCCAGCCTTCACTTCTTCCAAGCTTTGGTTCGTAGACTCTATGTCATGTTCATTCGCTTTATGCCTTTGTCTACCAATTTCGTCCCTTATGGCACTCACTTATATAGGTTGCAAATATTCCCAAGGTGATTTCTCATTCAAAATTCAGTGCCACCTGATGTACTTGCTTCGTTTCGAAGTGCCCTAGCCAAGCACTTTCATTTGAATTTCAACCAAACTTCTCTGTCAAAATGCACATCCATGGCGTCGTTGAAACTCCTTTTTGGACTGCACTTGTCTCAAGGCGCTTCCTTAGAAAAACTTAGATGCACCTTGCTGAGGTCACGTTGCCTTAGTGCACCTCATGCGCACCTCCCGAGTCTACTGCCAAGCACGTTCATCCAAGCATCTTGAGAGCACACACACCCTTCCTAGCGTTGTCACACATTCTGTTGGAGTATGCCACCAACCAATTCTTGTAGTGACAGGCGCTCATGCTCCCTTTGTAGGCGCTCTTGTGTGTTGTGGAGCGTGTCTCTCATGCTCTTGTGTGTTGTGGAGTGCTCCTTTTTACCCACGCTCCCTCTCTTGCCAAGTGCACTCTGCATTACGTAGTGACAGGTGCTCATGCAGGAGTTGTGCCCTAAGTGCTCCTACCTTGATTATAGGTGATGGAGCAACAGGTTCCTTTGTATAAGAGGTTGCAATAAACATGGACGATATGATCAGAATAAATAAAAGTAAAAGTAAAAACATGTACAAACAAAGAAATGCTTGGAATAAATTACCAAGGCTCACCACAAGTAAATCAAGAAACAACAACAGTTGAGTATGAAGACAAACAACCTCTAAGATGATCTTAACATTGTGTACAACTCATCTTATAGAGCATTAAAACAACAATAATTGAAATAATTCCCCTTGGTCGCTTATACACCAAGTAAACCCTAAACACACAAAACATGAATTAATCACTCAAGATGAGAAAATGGAAACTCCTCCATACTCTTCTTTTTTAATGAAATTTTAATGGATTTCCAAGGAAACCTAGGACATACATGAATCAAATCTATTGATTGTTACTGACGAAAAATGGATCACTACGTAAAGCGACTGTAAATATGAATGATTCCTTGACTCTCTTGCCTTCCAATTTCAAGGGATTCATGAGCCCATTGGCTTGAAAACTAGATCACTTGGAATCACCAAAGAGACCCAAACTATTCAAATAGATAAACATGTTTTCAAATTAACTTATTAAATCAAGATCCAATTGAACTTATTAAATCTAGATCTTTCATTCATGAACCCAATGAAAAATATTTGAGATTGTTTTAATCTAATTTTTTAAAAATTGAAAAAACTAAAAATTCCTTAACCCACATGCATCCACCCAATATTAAAATAAATACACTTGTGACCATAAATATTTATTATCTTTTTTAAGAAACAACTTTGTGGAACACTCAATTATTCAAACTAGTTTAGTGGCGTAACTATATATATTAAGTTATTAAACCATTTAAATCATTGAACTTCTTGCAAAATAAAAATCGTTTATTCGTTTTATTTATAACAAACTTCTTTAAACTCTTATAAGGTGAAATATTCCATCATATAATGACATAGAACCCTGCTTCTTTAAACTCTTATAAGATGAGATATTCCATCCTCTAATTCTTATAAGATGAAATATTCCATCCTCTAATGTCATAGAACCTTGCTTCGTTAAACTCTTATAAGGTGACATCTTCTATCCTCTAATGACATAGAACCCTACTTCTTTAAACTCTTATAAGGTGAAATATTCCATCCTATAATGACATAGAGCATGTCATTAGAACCCTACGTTTTCTTAGTTGATTTTCAATGAGATATTATAATTACAATGTTGAAAAAAAAGAGTTTATTCAATATGATTTCTAAAATATCATTGCATCGAGAGGTGTTTTCTACAACTTAAATAGGTGAGATGTCTCTCCTCTGTAACGTTGATGTGGAACATGTCGACTCAATAAAAATAATAGTAATAAAAAGTAAAAAATAAAAAAAAATTATAACATGTTAGCTTATAACTAAAAAAATAAAAAAATAAAAAATATTATACTCATATAAATATCTAACCATATTAGAGAAATACTTAAAATTTGGTCGACTTGAAACCTAAGCACACATAATGTTATGAATAAAATATGTGATAGAAAATAAATTATAGAATTATATCTATTACAATGAAATATTACAACCATATTTATAAGGTTCTTTAAATGCACATACAACTAGCAAGAAAACATGGGCCACTAAAACCATGTACCTTAAACCATAGACATCCTTACTCATTCCCAAGTCAAGGTTTACCCTAAGATGTAAATGTTCATTTTTAGTTATAGAGAAAAACAAGTCATTTCTAAAAAACATTTGGATAAATGTTTAAAATCTTCATTTGATGGTAAAGTGTTTTTCGAATTCCAATAAATCTAGATTTTAAAGTTTTATATGGATTATTTAACTCATTAATTACTCTTAATATTCATTATTAGTTTTAAAGAAAGACAAGTAAAGCAATTTTTGGAAAACTATTTGATTATATGATTACTAATTTTACTCGACTCATTCTACCACTGTATTTACCCTATTTTGTATATTAAAAGGGGTTTGCACCAAGAGAACATGATCCCTATTTTTGTATATTAAAAAGGGTTTACACCTCAAGAGAACATGATCCCTCTAGGCACTTGGTAGAGCCATAGTTAAGATGGATCTATAATGGTTATTAATATAAATTAATTTTTATTTCAATCTTCAAATATGTAATGTTAATGGCTTATTAATTTTATTTTACTTGAAATATAGTGATATTAATTTTTTATCTATGGATTCTATTCAATAAAAAAAATTGAAAGTTTTTTCAATAAAAAAAATTAATTTACTTATTTTTAAACAAATAAAATAATTATTTATTTTCATTATTTTTAATACAATAACATCCTAATAAAATTTATGAAATTAAAAAAAAATAATAACTCTCAACACTCGTGTCTTTAAAAGTAATCTCAACTAAAAAATAGGAAAATATATATACTAGTTTATTGAAATCTCTTCATCTTGGCAAGCTCAATATGATGAATATTTATGACTAGGGAGACGAGACATGTGCAACAAGTGGCCTAAACAGATGAAGGGCCTTGGTAGGCTCAATATGATGAATATTTATGACTAGTGAGACGAGACATGTGCAACAAGTGGCCTAAACAGATGAAGGGCCTATTGAAATGTTAACTTGTGAGCCTGTAACTATTTTCATGATTTATAGACTATGAACGTTTTGTTGTGACTTACCTAATGTTTATCCATAATATATGAGAAGGTATTTTATAATTTCAAGGTACTTCATACATTTCTTGGATATGCATAAGATGTGTATATGTTTCTATTTCTTCAAATGAGGAGTCATATTTAAATTATTTTTTTGATTCAGTGCTTTTTGTTCCTCTGTCATAAGTTGTTGTCCTCTTAGAGGTCCTCTCCTTGGATATCCTTCGAAGTTGCCATTTATTGGCTCATATTTTGGGAATATTTTCTCTCTTTCTGACTAATTTCTTGCTTGTTTGTTTGCACTTGGTCTTACTTCTTGATTTTGTTTCTTTGGACATAGTGGTGTTGTATGTCCACCCCTTTCATAGTAATAACATGTTATATTTCTATATTGTGGTGCCTTTTATTCTTTGAGCACCGAACTTTGTTTGAATCTTCTTTTATGCATAGTCTTTTTCTTTTTAACATTTATTTTTCTATAATAAATATTTTCTTCCTCTTTTCCCAGAATGATTTTTTTTTCTTATGTTTTTTCTAGGTAGATTCAATGTCAAATATTTTACATATTTCCCTTTCCCTTAAGAAATATGAATGTTGTGTAATATTGTTTTCAAGATTTATCTATTCGCAATGTTAAAAGAAGATTCTTTCAACATCATTTCTAAATGGACCGACTATCTTAAAGGATTATCTCATGGATATATCAGACTCGATGAGAATAAGGATGCACTGCTCTGGATGTTCAACAAAGCTACATGAATGGTCAATACAAAATTAGTTTATGAACTCATCACTTCGAGCTTGCTCACAGCTCGGCTTGTTAGTGCACTTAAACTCATCTCAAAGTGTAACGTTCCTTTAACATTGCTCTGTTTCAACTAGTTGTGTATGAAAAATTGTATAAACACCTAGGATAATTTAATCCAGAAAGGCTGGGCAGGCCCCAATAGATGTTACTTGTGGAGGAGTGGAGAGGAATCATTCAATCATCGTTTCTCTGCATGTTCGTTCACTCTCATTATTTTTTCCTGTCTCAGCAGGATACTTCAACTGGCATTAGATTGGAATGAACCTTCTTTTGTGGAAAACTTAGAATTGTGGTTTAGCATAGAAAAGGAACTTCTCCACTTACCTCTCTTCATCTCTTGGAATTTGTGGCTCACCAGGAACATATTTATTTTTTAGGACTATAATCTTGATACAAATTAAATTTGTCTTAATATATTGGATCAGTTGCATACATACCCTGTGACTGCTCAAAAGAATCCCAAGTGGAGATCTATTTGTCTAGCACCTGTTGCCGAGTATCCATTTGGTTTTTTCGATGGGGCTTCAACTAACATGATTGGAGGTGTTGGGGTATTCTTGTTAATTAGTCATGACCATTCATTCCACGTAAATATGGGTTGTGGGAAAATTACAAATACCAAATATGAGCTTCTGGTTCTTTGGGTACTCCTAGTTGTAGAAAAGGAATTTGGCATTCCTTCACTTCATGTCTGAGAAGACTCTACTCCCATTACTAACTGGGTCAAGGGGAGGGTTTCCCTTTCTGCACTCAATTTGGATGGATGGTGTCCAAATATCAGGAAACTCGAACCATCCTTTCTTTGTTGATTTTGTTCATGTTTACAGAGAATACAATGAGAATACAGATGGCTTATCCAAGGAGGTACTCTCTTTGGCCTCTGGCCACTTAAAATCATACTGAATTCTTTGGAGGTGAATTTGTTGGGAATGGATCGATGCATCTTTTTTAACTATGAGCTTAGCCTACTCCTAAATTTGACATCTTTGATGTTTTTTTTCTTTTTCTTTTTCATGAGTATGGAAAGATATGTATTTTACATCTTTTTGGATGTCTGAGGTGGACCTTGTTCTCCTCTTAGTCTTTGAGTTATGACATTCTCTCGAGTACCTCCCTTGATAAGCCATGTTTGGGTTCTTCTTGTATTCTCTAGTAGACATATTTTGAATTCTAGATGGAGTTGGCATGTTTTCCTTCATTTTCTTGGTGTCTATGGATTATTTTTGGTTGTTTGACATCGCATTGTATCTTTCTGTAAGATTCTTTGTTTCAGTTGTAATGCTAGTGGGTAGTATCTCATTGTGAGAGTGAGATTTTCACCCTTATCTGCTAGACATGCTATGGTATTGAGAAGGACCTCTTATGAGTTGTAACAATTACCTTTAATTCAAATGAATACCAAGGAACAACTATTTTTATTTTGTATAAAAAAAACATCAACCCCACACACCTCTTTATCTAATAAGGTAATTATAATTACATATTTGAAACAACTAAAGAGGAAAAAAATGATCCATTTTAAAAATTAATCAAATTTCAAAGGTGAAGACCATCTACAGAGGAGAAAAATGCTCTATTTTAAAAAATTTGTAATGACAAAGGTGAAAAGACGTATACTTTTAACCTTACATATTATCAAATAACTTTCATCTAGTGAAGTTTTCTCTTTTCATGTCTTTAGTTATTGGTTAATTTTAATTTTTTTGGTAAAATATATATATACAATATTATATATAATTTTAAATCAGCAATTTCATGTTTGTTAGACAACATGTATAAGGCCCCTTTAAATACAACATACCCAATAGAAGGGGTAGAGGTATAGGTATCCCACCATTAAGACACTTAGATCGGCAAGGACTACTCTTGGTTGGGACTTACCTACTATAGATATTTATAAGCTCACTCAATGCAAACACAATAAATAACTGAGAAAACACCCTCGACAACCTGTGAGCAAATAATTTCTTTAGTCCCGGATATACAGCATCCTAAGGGGGTAATGTTGGCTCTGAAACTGAGACTAATCAGTTTCTAGTTTAGATAGAATAAAAAAACAAAGCATAAATTTAAAATAAATCTTTCTAAAATTGTGTTTTTACTAGATATCTACAACTATTTATTAAATAATATTTATAACACATAAATAATTATAATATATAATAATAAGTAGTAAAAATAAAAATAAAAAATTATAAACATTTTTCAAAGAAATATATCCACAATCCCATTAATCTAAATTAAAGCAATCACAAATTACCTTGTTAGGTTGGAGACTATGACTTTATTAAGAAATCCAATCAACTAAATTAATCCAATTCCATGTTTATAAAGTAGCCTAATGACTTGGTAGATTAGAGACTATAAATTTATTTATAAACAAATTTAAAATATTTTATAAAAATTAAATAGTTTTATTTAAAACAATTGCGAGATTATAAATTTATTTATAAAACAAATTTAAATTTTTTTATAAAAATTAAACAGTATTATTTAAAACAATTAAACAATATACTATTTATCTTCAATAACTTTCACAAATAAAAACAATTTTAAAATATTTTTATAAAATTTAAACAATTTATTTTTAAAAAACAAAAAAAATTAAACAAAATGCTTCACAAATAAAAAACAATTTTAAAATACTTTTATAAAATTTAAACAATTTACTTTATTTTTTTTTATATTTTTATAAAATTTAAACAATTTAATTTATTTTTTTTAAAATATTTTTATAAAATTTAAACAATTTAATTAAAAAAAATAAATTAAACAAAATGTTTCTCTATCTTCAATAACTTTCCAATGTGGCTCCCAACTTCCATGACTAACTACAAGAAATATGAGTTGGAATTATAACAAAGACATCCACACTTTCTAATTGAATAGAAATTTGTTCATTTTGTTTTTTTAACCAATGAAATTAAGTAATCCAACATAATTCACTTACTATATTTATATTTTCCCTAAAATAATTAAATATTTTTATTTTCCCTAAAATAATACAATAATAAAGTATTTTAATAAAAAATTAGAAAACAAATTACATTATTTAAAATAGGAAACAAATTGTAATAAGAGAAATGTGGGTGTTAAAATATAGAGATGAAAGTATTACCGCATAAATAATTGGGATCCAGTTGGATATGGACTTATTTACGTATGTATTTGCAAAAATGAGGAAGGACTCAGAAAGTACAGCATTTAATAATGCAAACAAAGTTTTTTTTTCTTTTTATGATGATGATGATTAATGTCTATTAATTGTGACAAACTTTCATCTATCGGATTTTAAGAAGGATAATACTTGGTTTTGTTTAAAATCTTGTTCATTTGCTGAAAAAGCTTGCAAAAAAATCTATAGTTTTGGCAAGTTAGGAGGTTATAAAGGTTTGTATTGTACCAAAGACTATGAAACTCAAATCTAATGTGGGTATAAGAAAGAAAATCTAAGAGAAATTAATTTTCATCCTCAACCCCCATAGAATCACACAGATGATGAACCCTTTTTGCCCATGGAGTTTTAGAAATAGACCAATGCCCTATTTCACTATGGAATTCATGAGAGTTCATTCTAATCTTGGCTATATTACTTTTCTTCCCTGAGCTAGTTACTATTGAGAGATACTTCTAATATTCCAAGTTATGATTAATAACCTCCTTATAGTATCTTAATTTTCTCTTAACCGTTAAGTTTTCCTCACACAATAATTTCTCTTTCAAATGAAGTAATAATATTTTTGACATTAAAATGTTCTGCAAAATATCGTTTTCATCAACGCCCCAATGGTTTAACCAAACCATGGTATTTTTACACTAACATCGCTTGAGGCATAGTTGGTTTTGATTTGAGGTTTAAAGCAATTTTAGGAAGTCTATCATTTTCGATGTTATTTATCTTATGCTTGTACAACAGGTACCTAATCATAAACATGCCCTGAATGGGGGAAAAACCCACTTCTATGAGGAGAATAGGATAAGTCGTATTTCTTTTAATTTTGAGGATATAAGTTATAAATCGCTTCTGGATTTGCTCAATCTTTATCCAAGATTCTCTAGAAATATTGAACCCCCATACTTCACAACCATACAAGATAACAAGGATGACAAGAGTTTCAAAGATGAACTTGTTTTTATCCTAGATTAGCTGATTTGTAGTTATTTTCAAGACCAAAATAAGTTTTCCACCCTCCATTAAATCCTTTTCTCGATGCTATAGTTCCAATTGAGCTTGTGATGAATATCTATTACGAGATACGTGTAAGAAGTTTCTTCCTCTAGATTTCCATTATCATAAATAAAATTTGCATAGGTGTCTTTGTTTGCTTTTATAATCATGATTTTTGTCTTGTGAGTCTTAATAGTCATACCCATGTTAGAGAAACAATATTTAAGAAATATTAATTTCTTATTGAGATCAGAAGGACGCCTTTCCATAAGAACAGTATCATCGGCATAAAGTAGGAGAATGATAATTATCCCAGCTAAGATTGTACTAGCGTAACCTGCCTCTTCTAAACAATTTTCTAGCTTATCAATGTCAATGCCAAAAAGGTAAGGGGGAGGGGGAAACCTTGATTAACTCCAATATTAGAATTTATATCCGTTGTCCATCCCCCATTATTCTTAAACTTGGAATGGCATTTCCGTATAAACTTATCGCGACAACTCTCAACTCAAAACAAACCTTAAGCTCCTCTAGTCTATTCCATAGGTTATTTCTAGGCACTGTATCAAATGTTTTTCTAAAAACCCACAAAACAACAAAAAACGTCAGACTTATTATTACAACATTCCTATGCAATGATCCTAAGTGTAATGAAATTGTTCGTAGTTAAATGATTCCTTCTAAAACATGTTTGGCCTTTAGCATGCTTACCTTCCATTTCTATAATAAAAGTGAAATATTTATTACTCAACATATTTTTTAATTTTTAAATACTCAAACCATTCTAATTAACCCACTACACTTAATTATTTATTAATTTATTAAATCATTAAAATTGTATTCTCGAAATGTTTATATCAAATTTCTTTACACTCTTATAGTGTGTTTTAATTAAGATTTAATTATATCAAGCTTCTTTACAGTCGGTGTGTTTTCTTAGCCAAATTTAATTAAGATTTAATAATTATAATGTTTAATAAAAATATAAAGACTTATAAGATGTGATTTTTCAAATGTTATTATTAATATAAATAAATATATTAATTATATTTTTAAGAAAACATTGGAATTAAAAGTTTAATTTCTTAATTTATTTATTTTTAAATAAATAAAATAATTAAATATTTTTTATTATTAATAAAATTTATAAAAAAATAATCCAAAAAAAATAATAATTCTAAATACATATCTTTCAAAGTAACCTCACCTAAAAACTAGGAAAATGTAAAAGATAACTTATTGAAATCTCCAAATCTTGGTAAGGTACATAAAATGATCATTTATGATTTGTGAGAGGAGACAACATGTCCAACAACTAGCCCAAATCATTGAAGATGAAGGACCTATTGAAATGTAACTTGATAGGCTTACTTTCAATATGAACAACTACTTCTCTATTCTCAACAACATGTATCCCTTTCTCAAGCTATGAAATTATCATCAATTTGTTGGTGGGAAAGGAATCTTATTGCATGTTTACATACTTAAGAACCTTGAAATTTGATTTTGAGAGATGCATTGAGTGTAAAGTCCCAAGAATCTTACAAATCCCCTATTACTAGTATCAAAAAACATATACATCAAGGAAAACATTCAATGGAAATGATGTTTTTAACAAAAGTTCAAGGCTCACTAGGAAGATCAGTTTTCTCATAGTTGAATTATTTAACCCATCTTATATCTATATTATAAAGTCTTATAAGAAAATAACAAACATCAATAAGAAACCATGGCTAGTTGAAATATGCTTTCCTAGAATAGGGTCCCTTGTTTCTTACTGAAAAATAAACCAAACACCTAATACCTTTTGAAGTTTTGAAATCCAATAAAAGTGAATGTCCAAGAGAATAAATAATCACAACACAAATAAATAGCGTGAGAATTAATTTAGACATCTAGCTATTGTAGAATATGTAATTGCATAATAGATAAAAGATTCATGAAAGATTTATTAAAGCAATTGCAACTACTAGTGCATAACAAAAAGATAAATCTCACTAGAATAAAATCCATTTGATAGATTGTCTTTAAAATTTAAAAGTGGGAACCCTTCAGTTGATTGACTTGACACTACAACAAATCCTAGAATTAGCGTCCCATTTAGAGTCCTTTTTTAGTGTAATTTGTTTTACATTGAGTGGTCAAACCAGATGCTAAATCGGACCTGTCATGGAAAAACTTAAAGTGTCTCAAAAAACGTCTTTTTTTGCTTCCTAAATAGCATCCCTTATGACGTCCAAAATAACTTCTATTTTTTTCTTCCAGAATAGCGTCCAACTTTGCTTCCTAAACAACGTCGAGGTTTGCTTCCTAAATAATGTCGAGGTTTGCTTCCTAGAAAGTGTCCGATTATGCTTCTTAAATGACATCCCCATTAGCGCAATATTTGCATCCTTAATAGCACCATGCTAGCATCCAATATTGCATCCATTTTTGCTACCACTTTAGCATCCCATTTTGCACCATGTTTTTCTTCCAAATATGCGCCAATTTTTGCTTCCAAATTTACAATAATTTTTTCTTCCTTTTTTGCATCATGTTTTTCTACCTAAATTATGCCAAATATTTCTTCTATTATTGCACCATATTTTGCTTCCTATTTAGCGTCATGTTTTTCATCCAAGTTATGTCTTATTTTTCTATCATATCAACGCCATGTTCGGCTTCATCATTAGTGCCATGTGTTGCATCATTCTTAATTCCTAGTTTCACATCTTATTTTGCTACCATATCAACGCCATATTTGGCTTCATCATTAGTGCCACATGTTGCATCCTTTTTAATGCCTAGTTTCGCATCTCTCATTTTTTAATCACTAATTTTGTTGTTTTTAGTAATTTAATATACGAATTTTGGTCATTTTGTTTGTCACTTATCTCTTATTTTGTGGTTACTAATTTAGTTCTTTTTAACCGATATTATAATATCATTAGGGCATGGAGGAATCAAACCACCAACTTCCTTCTTGTGAGGCAGACGTTCTACCATTGAGCTAGCACCCTTTAAGAATTTGGGAACCTAACTTACAGAGTCCTCTATAATGGTAAAAAAAATCAATACACAACTTTGAGCATCTAATGGTCGGCAAACGATGACAGATTGTATAAGTCACACAATATATGATCAAGTAGGTTATGAAATCCATAAACGTTTTCTAGGAATTTTGAACAAAACTCGAGAAATATTAATGGAAAAAATTGTTGCATGATGACCTGTAGATCAATATGGTTCTCTATCCAATATCTCTCGTGGTTGTTGCACTTTCAAATTGATCTCGAAAAAAACCAATTCCTACCTATGTGGTGACTCAGCACCATAGTGCATTCAACGTAAGAACAAGGAAAATAGTGAGAGGGTGATACTTATGGTAATTGAATTAATATCCATGCGAAGCTTTGTATATCACAGCATGCACCCAAAACACAACCTGCACAAAAAAAACGAATGACTCCATGTACAACTATAATTAACTTGCAGTTATAACACTTTAGATGTACATGGGATCATATGTACCTACCCTTGACAAATATAATAAAAGAATGAATGTTGACACCAATTCATGGATAATTTCATGATAAAGGAAAGGGTATAAGTAGTCTAGATCTGCTTGAGCATCCCCGAGAAGGATATAAATTTAAAACCCTAAAGGACAAATCCTAACTTAATTCATCCAAATATAATTTGAAAGCTAAGCCTCCCACAGTATGATGATTCGTGATTTATAATTCATAGCTTATCAATATAATTAAACAAAACCACATACTTCCATACATCTGAAAATGGTTTTGTTAATTATAGCTGGAAACCTATTGTTTATAGAATTTAGGGAAGATGAATGTGTGAGAAAAAGGAAACGAGTTTGATATTTCTCCCCCAAAAAATCCATTTCCTACATAACCTTAAAGAACTAACAAGCAATACCTATATCAACCGAAGACACGATTACCCATGGAAAAACAAATTTCAAACCGGGAAAGCAAAAAAAAATGGTTTTGGATTTTTCAAATTAAATAACGACTAACCAAAAAAAAATTTGATTTCATGAACGTCTCCCACAAAATGACTAAAGAGTTGACATCTTAAACATACTACATTTTGGAGGGGCGATGTTATCCCCTTGGGTAGAATTCAAAGGGATATCAACTTAACTAGAGGTTGCATCACTTGGAATATTTAACTCACTTGTGTGATCCATGAAACTGCATCTGATCCATTGTATTGCCTCCTTCACAATGGCAACTTGACAAAGACCTTTTGCATGAGAAATTCAATCAAACAAATATTGAAATAGGGAAATTTAATCCTCCAATTATTGAAGCTAGGAAATCACCCCCAACTTCTTCTGAAATTCTTGGTGATCATTTCCACACAAAAAAATGAATTACTCCAGATACAACAACCATTAAGTTAACTAAGAGTGCATAGGATAAAACGTACCCACTTACAACTAATACTCCACAAATAAAACAAAACCAAGAGCATGTAATAGATGTCATGGACAATTCACCTCCATGATAAGGCAAGGAAATAAATAAAACAACAACCCATGCCAAGTACAATTTCATCATAAATATTGAGGATAAGGAATTAAATACATACAACTAAAACTAAATGGTTGTCCAAGCATCCAAAAACCTAGCATCCCATGTGCTTGGTGTATATGGAGGCATAAGCCTCACAATAGGAATCTAAGCATCCCAAAAACTTAGCATCCTAGATGCTTGGTGTATATGGAGGCATAGTGTATATGAAGGTGTAAGCCTCTAGAGTCCATATACAACTACTATTAACTAAGACATTTGTATGACAAATTCCCTAGACAATAACTAGAAAAGAAAATGCTTGAAAAATAGAACGTTTATTAATGGAATGGAAATGTATAAACATGAAAATATGTAATTGAATAAATTCATAGACTAAGAAAATGTTTGGATCATACTTCTGGAGCACATTGCTTAATGGATTCCTATGTAGCTAGGTACAACTCAAGGAGGGAAAGGTACATATACAAGATGCATGCACCCACCAAATTAGGATGCACTAGGATCTCTCCATAGAACTGAAGCATCACGAGGTGCAGACATACATAGTGCACACACCCACCAAATGAGAATACACTAAGAATTGAACATGGACCCACAGCGATATCCCCATGCATTTAAATCCTAGAGACTAGGAATTCTACCCATATCACAACCACCTCCATCGTTGGGATTTATCATTAAAACTTGGTGTTTAAACCTAGGTTTATTTTCAAATATTTGTTTACAATAACAGTTTGGTAAATAAATCATACAGGTGTTAACAAGCAAGGGGTATTTACAAGGTTTGGGTCCCATCATGGCAAGCACCCCCATTTTACCCATTGTTTACTTACCATTCAACCAACCAGTATGCTTCAATTTAGTTTTCCAATCATGGTTTCGATTTTCTGATGTTAAGGAATTTTTTTCGTGCCACACTCAATCATGTGTGTTGAATCTCTCACAAACATGACCTAACAAGAAAACCAATCAGACCATGGTCCATTGGCAGGGTCATCATTCATAGTGCTATTGTTTCTGCACATTCTACTCAATAATCAAGATGGTCCCACACAAGATCCATTAGTACCCTTATGACAACATTAACAAAAGCATTCCTGGTGTCTATTGTTATATCTGTACTACTCCAATGTAGATTCATTACTTCTTAGGTTTGATCATAAAAAATGCAAATCGAGGTTAAAAATGCAAGCTGGTGAAAAAAACATAATGAGGTTAATTGGCCAAGCATTTGAAACAACTTTGGAAAATTCATTGTCATGTTCATGAAATGTTCCCATAACAGAATTTCAATATAGTTATGGTGAGAAGATAATGATCTTTAATAAATTATATTTGGAAAATCCATTGTCATATTCATGAAATGTTCCCATAATAGAATTTCAAATTATATTTGGAAAATCCATTGTCATGTTCATGAAATTTTCCCATAATAGAATTGCAATATAATTATAGTGAGAAGATAATGACCTTTAATAAATTATATTTACATCAGAGAAGTGTTGTTTTTACTTATCATTATCTGCATTTTGAGTTTATGGCATAGACTTTGCAAATGCAAGGGATGAAATGTAACATTAATGAGAGTTCATTACATCTCACATGGGTTTGATTGTTTCATCAATCATTAATATGGATTTATTCTTGGAGCTCATTACTGCAATATTTTTTTAAATGATTTGTTTATTTGCAATTATCTAAAATCCCTCCCAACATTTTTCATGTATTTCGCAAGAATATGCACCATTTGCTCGAACAATATTGCTAAGGGAGCACATAGCTTGCCATATAATGAACAAATTTGGTATCCTATATTCCAGATACCAGTAGCAATAACAATTCCAATATTTATTTCCTTACCCTAGGACTGACCTCCACACATGTTTCCATAGACATATTATGGTTATGCTATATTGGAAAAATAAAGAACAAACAAGACAAATGTTGACATTTTATTTATAGTTCTATCCTACAATAGATTGATCTTTATTGGAATTTAGTAAGTGGATCTTAATGCTTTCTTCTTGTTATATTTTAAACAGGGAGAGAAATAAAGAATAAAAAACAACAAGTGAAAGACAATGAGAGATGAAGTGTCAATGATAACTCAACAACCCTATGAAAACATGTCTATATCTAGTTTCATCATTTAGCATAACAGTAGAAGATTTCTCTTCATATATGTTATTACAATTATTTTTCTGGCTATTAGTGATAGCAAACTCCTAATGCATTTTTTTCAATAGAGAACCTGGTTGTTGAATTCTCATCGCAATTGCATCAAGAGGCAAAAGCATTTGTTTCCTTATACTATGTTTGTTTTTTTATTTGGTTCTATTTATTTTGCAGTGGAAAGACATGTTTAGGAATAGATAATCAGAAAGAGATTTTTTGCAAACTTGCATCTTGGAATATAAACTAAATCATAAGCCATTGTCAACTTAAATATAAAAGTGCATTTCAATTTTAAACTTGGCACTTTTTTCAAGAATCGATAAGAAAGTTGCATAGTGGTCAGTCCAATAAGAAAAGAAAATGTTGAAATCAATATCGTGGTTGTTGAAGTTTGTCCAAAATTGGTTAATCAATGAACCAATATTCGTTGTTGCTTTTGTTTTTCTTAGCATCAAGTGTTTCATTTGCATAAATTCGTACATAATTTTTTTCATTGGTCAATGTTTTTTTTAAAGAAGATCAATGTTAAAGTCACAAAAAATTAGAAGATGTGTGTTCAATTTTTTGTTTGCTAAAATGCAATCAAGAGTATTAAAAAGAGAACTAGGCATGGTCTATGGTCTGCTATAAATTTTATTACATTAAGAACATTATTGCCAAGGATAATTTTAGTAGCAATTGCTTTCACAAAATTATTTGTGTAGTTTTTTTTGTTGCTAATATTAATGTTTTGTTACAAGTGTTAAGAATCCATGGACTGAAAATGCCAATAGACAACTGTATTTTTCTATGAACATTGTTTGTTTGGGAACTGATTGTAAGTGCATTTCCTGTAGACATAGAATTTTTTCTTTCATTAGTTCATGGTCGCTTTCAATATAGATATTGTGTAACATGAAGCTCCATGCATTTAGTGAACAAACGAAGAAATGATTACCAGTTATTTCGGAAACAATCTTTTGGAAAATTGAAAAATTATTTTGTTCTAGTCTATTTAAATGATAAATACAACCAATGCCTTTGACACGATAAAGTGCGGTGTATACAAGCCAAATTTGTTTGAAAACCTTTGGATATAATGCCAAATTTTCCATTGCTAATCCATGTGCTCTATGTATTGTTCATGCATGATCCATATGAATTGGAAATTATGTTCACATGCAACTATTTATATTTTTAGTGACATTTTTATTGTGATTATTTTGATTGGGGTCCAATGCCTCATGATATTAGCTCTATAGACATGTTTCATATTGACTTGTTCAGCTAAACTGATTTTTGGTTCTGAGAATTCAATCCAGATAATGTCAGGATTTGATTGTGTATAATGTCTGAACAAGCCTTCTGCACCATTTACCAAGCCGTCTTCAATTGAGTAGTTTCATCCAACTAGTTCAATGATCATTTTTTTAGAGTTATTATAGATGGTAATTACATAGGTTTTTGTGCAATCGCAATTTTCTCGATTGGGTCAACTTTGTTGTCATGTGCGATCAATGCAACTATTTTTGTTTGCATAACTACCAACATTTTTTAATTGTGTTGTTGAATCTTTTTGTTGCTATGAAATAGATAAGGCAATGCTACATCTAATGGTGGTTGTTTGTAACAATGTTGGTTCAAGAAATCGATTTCATTAATGGTCTGAGAACATGTTATGAAAATGTTTGTTGCTGAAATCTTGGTTGTTCAAAAAAATTTATGTCAAGGCCTCTGAATGGTGTTATTGGAGTGTGCATAATTTTATGTAGTCATTTGTCGCAAACAATATTTAACATGCTGCAAAGCATATAATGTGGCTGCAATAGACTTGATGACAGTTAAATATTGAGTTGCTCAAGATCCAAGGATCATCAAGCATGTTGCAGCCATGTTTCATTCGTAGAAACAATACCTAGGTATGTAAATTTCAAACTTATATCATTATTAGTTTAAAAAAAATCAAACATCTAAATAAATTATCAAGTGATTCTGATAGTTTTGAGTTTACTTCATTCATAAAAATTTAGGTTTGCTTCATTCATAATTTTTTCTTACTTCAGTATGTAAATTTTTAAAGTGAGTCTGTTGATTCGATCAAATTACGAGACCACATTATCTCACACTGTCCCTATAAACTCCCTTCAAAATTTGAAATGGTAATTTGGCCCCTGCTTTTAGTATGTGCTTGAGCTATTAAATCATAGGTAGAGAACAATGATTCCGGAACAATATTTCTCAAACTCTCGATGAGTATTAATTTTATTAATGAATATTGATTTTTAGTCTCTAAATTTAATAAGAATATTATATTGGCCTCCGTCTTTAATATCTACTTGAGCTATTTAATCATTGTTTTCTTTCTTCTTTTACATTAGTTACTTTTATGGCTTTCAAAATTTACTTGAGTACAGAGAATGCAATGCATCTATGAACATATATTTAATATATATAGATTTGATTTGAACTTTCATATTTAGATTTGGTATTAATTGATCAGATTCAATGCTAGAGATATGTTATGTAAATACTAGAGATATGTTGTGGCGGTTGAGGGGAAAGCGATTGATGTTTGTTGGAGACTCAATAACACAAGGGAAATGGGAGTCCATGATTTGCATGCTTCAAGCGGCGATTCCAGCTAGTGAAAAGAAAACTATGGTTATTTGTAAATTGTTGTTTCATCTAATTTTGATAAATGTGTGTGAGCTTGCTTTGTTTCTTTCAGTGTATGTTGTATTATGATTTTAATTACAAATTGATTTGCTTTACAAGGATTACAATGTCTCTATGAACTTTTTGTGGGATCTATTTTTTATTCACCGGAGAATTTCTCAAGACAAGAAGAAAATTATACATCCATACTATGTTGTGATCTTCAGCAATTAGAGGAAATAAAGATGGAAGGCCATACATGTATATTGGATTGTTTTTATCAAAAGTTGTTCATCACATTTATTATAACCAGATGTTCTTTCTTTGCAAAAGACTTTCGATTCTAAATGCAGAGAATATGCAGCTTTGCTGCTATGCCTTGTTATAAGTTCGGGTTCATTTATTTATAAACCAAAGATTCTTTTAGTAGGAACCAATACATATCTAAATTAAGAAAACAACTATTATTTACTTTATTAAATAATTAAGTCACATAATAATAATTATATGTTTATATAGAAGAATATTTTTTTTCTTGAGAAAAAAAACCTTTATTCTTTCTAATAATCATGGGCTCCTCCAGGGGAGGTTACAATTCTGCCTTATCAAGCTTTTCACAAAATCACCTTAGAAGGTGTGCATAAATGCCTTACATGGATTTCATTACAAAATGTACACTATTTATGCTTTCCATCAATGTGTTGTCATTACATTACTGTACCTTTGCTTTTTCATATCCTTGTCTTCTGTCTGCTTTCAAAAACCAAATCCACCCTTTTATGTTTCTTCAAAGTGGAATGAGGAACATAATGGAGTCCCCTTCATCGAAGATCTCACCTTTGATTACCCCTGGTTGAATGGCTAGAGCTTTCTTTGAGAGTATATCTACTTCTGAATTGAATTCCCTATATACATGGTTGAAATTAAGAGCTGCAAAGCAAGGTAGCATTGATCGAATTGTTTGCAACAAATTCTGTAAATGTGGGGCTCAAATGGTGTTTCTTTCTTGAGCCCACTCTATCACTGTTTTATAATCCCCATGTATATTCAGCTTGGAAATTTGTTTGTCTTTTGCTATCTTTAGTGTGGCCCAAAGAGCCATTAGCTCTGCTTTAGTATTAGTTGCTCTTTCCATGCCCACTTTGAACGTTATTTTTTTTTTTTAATTTGATATACATATGACCCCACCTGCCCCACCAATAGCTATATCCCCCTGGCTTGCGCCATCGAAGAATTCCCATGGAGTAATTTTATCTATGACTGAGGTTGTGGTTGTCCTGTGTTTTCCAATTTTAGGAGCTATTCTATGTTCCTGAACTTTCTGCAATAGCAGTGCTGAAGAGATGTTCATGGGAGTCCAAATGTTCTTAAAAATTGCTTTGTTTCTGGCCTCCCATATTGTAAAAATAAAAAACATTGGGAAAGCTTTGAATTCGCATACCGCATTGTTGTTCCACCACTGCTTGGTGTTCTTCTCCCATGAGTCTTCCCTTCTTATGATTCTACCCTCACTAAGAGTTATGTCAATGTCCATCCAAACTTGTCCTACATAAGTACAAGTACCGAACAAATGGGAAGTGAGTTCATCATCTTTTTTGCATAAAATGCAAATCCCTGGGCCTTGTAAGCCCCTTTTTCTTAGATTCGCCCATGTCAGTAGTTTTTTATTCATTGCCAACCAAAATGTAAGAATGGATTTTAGTGGACTGTTGCATTCCCATAGTCCCTGCCACCACCAAGCTTTCTCTCCATTGAATTATTCCATTATGGCAACTTCATACTCTTTTTTTGCTGTGAATTCTCCATCTTCATCGTTTCTTGTCCATATTAATTTATCCTTTGTATCATCTTCCAGGCATACATAGTTTGTTTCCAACAATTTGATATAATCTTGCCAAAACTCAACTTCTTCTCCTTCTAATTGAAATTCGCTTGCTATCCTCCATCTTGTTCTACCTGTGTAGTCTGGGATTTGAACTTTTGCATCTGCAAATTTGTCGCATCTCTATTCTCCAAGCTTGTTTAAAACCATTTGTGGAAGCTTATAATCCTCTCCTCCTCCAGCCCAAGGATCCAGACCTATCCTTATGCTTTTTTCCATTCCCAATTTCCTAAGCTATCCATGTGCCTATGAGAGGGAATGCTAACACCATGGATTTCCATACAACTAAGCCATTTTTTAATGTCTTGTTAGGGGTTCTGATCCAATCTGTTATTTCCATGTTTGAAAAGTATTTGGAACATACCACTCTGCCCCACAGAGAGTCTATGTTTTGTATGAGTCTCCAAAGAGATTTAGCTGCCAATGCATTTGTGAAAAGGGGGAGGTTCTTTATGCCCTATCCTCCTATCTCCTTGGGCTGGGCTATGTTGATCCATTTAACCAGAGGTATGCCATTGATTTGTTTACTAGCTGTACAAAGAAATGTGAAGCATATCTTCCGGATCTTTGTAACAATTCCTTTAGCAGTGTAGGCTATCGAGGCCCAATATACAGGAATACTTTGAAGCACCGCTTTGACCAAGACTAATCTTCCTCCCCTAGACAGAAATATGATATAGAAGAATATATATATATAAACCTCATTTAGTTTTGATTTAGAAATTTACTGTAATTGTATCATACATTTCTTAATTATGAGAACACATGGTAACATGAATTATACTACCATGATTGTAACCAAGATATTCTAACAAATAGAAGACATAAACTATATAGTAAATGTTAATCATTAAAAAGAAATGATACATATATAATGTTACAACCCCTGTACTTAAATTTATTCAAGATTCCTTGTAAAAATATTGAAATTAATATATTATACTAAGAGTAATACATATAACAATTTAATAAACAATTCTTAACTTTGGGAACATTGAGATCTATAGAACATAATTAATGAAATGGATTCATTAAAACTAACATTATCTAACCTATAAACAATGAAATTAATACATTATATTAATAACAAAAACACTAAAATCAATACATTGTTGATTAAAAATCAACTCACATCTTAAACATCAACCCCATACACCTCTTTATCTAACAATGTAATTATAATTACATATTTGAACCAAAAAAATAGGAAAAAAATGCTCTTTTTTAAAAACTAGTCATATTATAAAGGTGAAAGCCATCTAAAGAGGAGAAAAATGCTCCATTTTAAAAATTATTCGAATTGCAAAGGTGAAAAAACGTATACTTTTAACCTTGCATATTATCAAATAACTTTCGCCTTGTGAAGTTTTCTCTTTTCATATTTTTGGTTATTGGTTAATTTCATTTTTTTGATAAAATATATATACACTTCTATAAGTAATTTTAAATCAGCAATTTTATGTTTGTTAAGTAGCATATATAATTACCTTTTTAGTTGAGATAAAATAAAAAGAACAAAGCATAAATTTAAAATAAATCTTTTTAAAATTGTGTTTTTACTAGATATGTATAACTATTTGTTAAATAATATTTATAATATATAAATTATTAAATAATATTTATAACATATAAATAATTATAACATATAATAATTAGTAAAAATAAATAAATAAAATTATAAACATTTTTAAAAGAAATATATCCACAATCCCATTAAACCAAATTAAAGCGATCACAAAGTACCTTGTTAGGTTGGAGACTATGACTTTGTTAAAAAATCCAATCAACTAAATTAATGCAAGTAGATGTTTATAAATAGCCTAATGGGAAACTAAAAATTTATTTATAAAACAAATTTAAAATATTTTTATAAAAATTAAACAGTTTTATTTAAAACAATTAAACAACATACTGCTGTATCTTTAATCACTTTCACAAATAAAAACAATTTTAAAATATTTTTATAAAATTTAAACAATTTCATTAAAAAATTTAAATTAAACAAAATGCTTCAATAATTTTCACGAATAAAAATATTTTTATAAAATATAAACAATTTCATTAAAAATAAATAAATTAAACAAAATGCTTCTATATATTCAATAACTTTCCAATATGGCTGGCCGCTGGCCACTTCCATACTCCATACTAAGTACAAGAAATGTCTCTGTGTCTTGGAATTATAACAAAGCCATACACTTTCTAATTGAATAGAAATTTGTTCATTTTGTTTTTTTAACCAATGAAATTAAGTAATCCATGGGTTAACAATGAGAACTATGAATTTATGATGAAGATTGGGATAGGCTACCCTGATCCATTAAATTTGCATTTCATCCTCCACACTGGCAGCGACACGACTTGATCTGGACGCAATGCGCACCTTGTGCCACTAACAATTCCTGTGTTGGTCTACCGCTTTCTATAAAGCCGTGCATTCATCATCTTTCAGGAACGATTCTTGCTCTACCGCTTTCTGTAAAGCCGTGCATGGACGTTGCGATTAACAAGACATTCAGTCTTCGGAAAGTAGATTCTCGGGCTGACATTTCGTAGTTCGAATGCGGTCGCAGACAAGCCGGTTCTTTCTCCAATTCAGCCGGTAGAATTGGATCCTATCTCTGGTTTCCCAAATCTCTGGATCCTCCCGCATCAACCACGTGTTCTCCTACTGTTTAGCATCCATTGATAATGCATCCATCTATGGCATCAAGAGTCCACAGCATCGATGGAGAACGGGTCGGGTATCGTGAACAGAACGACGAAAACACTCAAGCCTCTCCGCCGTTTCCACTTGGCACTCTAAACCAAGTTCGATGGGCCCAGTGACGTACGGAGAGGCCTGGATTGTGGCCAAGTGTCGCACGGAAAGCAGCCAGGTCGTGTACGGAAAGACACGATCGGATGAATATGGGCATACGGAATGCTTTGGAAGGCCGTTGGATGAATTCCAAGTGGAGTAATGAGGGCCTTCAGATCTAGCCATCCCATACATTCCATGTGGCGTTCTAAGAGCCATACGATCTGACCGTGCGATGGTTTCCAAGTGGTGTAATGAGCACCATGCGTTCTAGCAATCGGACAATGTCTTTACAGCCCACAAAGTTGTATCCGTAAAGCCATCGGACAGTGTCTTTACGTGTCGGAGCCAGGGATCAAATTTGAAGGGCAGAGTCTCATTTCACTTTGAAGGGTTGTGAGAAATTGAACCCTTCAATGTTGACATGTAAAATTAATTTATTCTTTTCATTTGAAAATGTAAGTGGACAATAAAATTTCATTATTTATTAAAAGTTGTGTATAGAAAAAAATGACAATTTAAGAAGAAATCGTAAGTAATTCAGCATTTACATGGAATTAGTGAGGTAAACCATGTACATGATGATTTATCACATCCAAATTTTTTTTATGGGGGATTACTCAAGAGTTAGTATGGAGGAGGAGAGACTAGAATAAAGGTTGAGAATGAAGAACATGTAGCGGTGATGGAAGATGAGATTGGGACAAAGCTCATTTAGAAAGAGATTGGTGTACTTTTTTTGTTAATGTGAACAGAGTGATAACCATTAGGAGTATTGGTTTCTTGTATTGCATTGTTCTTTGGCCTATTTATTTTGTGATGGGAAATATTTGTTTCCTATCATGCGAAAGTGATTAGAGTAGTTGAGAACTACTCACTACCTTATCTGAATGAATAATATGAAATTCTGGATGAAAGTAGCCTCATGGGGTACTAAAGTTTATTTGTGTCTAGAATTGTTTTGAGAAGAGTACTACTAGAAGTGCTATGTTACAAGGCCAAAAGAGATCAGGCATGGGATTCCTAACATTAATAACAAAAACTAAAAAGATGAGTTAAAATTGTTGATACTTGTTGTGACCACTTGATGATTACCATAAACAATGGTTTAAAGAAACAACATAAAAGTAAAAAAATTAGAAGAATAACTTTTCCATGACATTTTAGCTTACATGTTTTAAAATGAAATTTTCCACATGCTATTAATATCATTGGTTTATTATCTTTCAAACTAAAAACATAAGTTTTTTCCAATCCACATTTCCATTAACAACAAAAAAAAAGTTACAAATACCATTACAAAGCTAATTGATATGTTTTTCCATATGGACTTAGTTCATGAGTAACTAGCCATTCAATTTCAAACTCCACCTAATCCCTAAGAATCGTCTTCACTATAATAAACCTAAGTATTAGAACACTTGAAAATTTATCCTTCAAACTTTTGTCTTGAGTCTACTAACATCTAGATGTCAAATGAGAGTGATTGATAGGGAATCCCATTTCTGTTTTCAAAACTCGGTGCATATAATTATTATTCAAACCCATTGAAAAAGTATCCTTCAAACTTTAATGTGGATCTTACTAGTACTAAATCTCACACAAGAAGAAGTTTAAGAGGGCTTCCACAATTATCTTTTCAAAATTCCATCTTATATTTAGATGAAAAGGTTAGACAAAAAACAAGGACTATTATATTTTGTAATCTCTTTGTGAACCTTACATGATTCAAAAATGTCATTTTGACAAAAAAACATACTTACAATATCTTCTCTTAAATTCTAGGTTGATAGGTTTGAAGAGTGTTATCCAAGGTAATTGTAGACTCCATTTGATATGTCAACATTACAAACCTTTATCAAGATTCATCATCAATACAATGAGTCGAGTTGATAACTCATAAATATTTATTAATATATCTTTAAGAACACATTTCAAGAGAAAACTAGGAAATTGATAATGTTGACTATATAACTAAGACCAAATCCAAACCCTAAAAATGTTAAGCTAGATAATAAGGAATTCTAAGTTGTGATTAAAACAAACACGGTGAATTGCTACAATGATTCTAAACTTAGAATAGAATAAAAAACTAAATTAAATTTATTAATATTAAATATTTTTCTTAATGAATAAATTGTCTTAACCTATTTTTTATAAACTATAAAACTAAATGTAATATCTAACTCTAACCTAGAAATACAACAATTTTTTATATAAAAGAATAACTAAGATAATGTTTTAATAATTAGTGATTTATTGGCCGTAACCTAGGAAATATTTAATGTAAAAAAACAACAGAAATTAACATATCTTATTTACTCTAGTATAACCTAAAAGGCATAATTCTAATAAAAATTAAAACTTTAATATTAAGATCTACAACTTAATATTGTATTGCTTTTTATAATAAAATTTAAAGTGGATTTCATTAAAGAACACTACAATAATTGAAGAGGAGCATCTTTTTTAAGAATCTAAATGAGGTCAATTATGGTAAAAAAAAACGTTTTTTTAGCAATTGATCTCTTTGATTAATTTCACATTTCAAGTTAAACTTTTAGAAGAAAAAAATTTCCTATTATGATTTATAGTTAATGGTCAATTTCGAATGTACACAAACTTATTGGAAATTGGAAATGAAAAGAAAATCATTTCTAAGCCATAAGTGAGTACCCCAAATGAATAGTAATTAAGACTAGTCACAATAGTAAGAGGAAGATATACCCCTCCAAGTGAAATGAACCATGAAAAACATGTTATCTTACCTATGTAATAGAAAACTCTCCTCTCCCTATATATTGCTTTACGTGCCTGTAGTTCCTATAATGTAATGAAATTGAGTTGGAATGCTGGTAGTGCGTATAATGGTTCAGTCTATCTATTCATGAACTATTCATGAACTATTCATAAACAAATCTATCTATCCATGCCATAAGAAAGAGTAAGAGTAGGTGAGTAGGTAGACTGTAGTAAGGGAAGGAGCACAAATAAAGAACCAAAGCCAATACAAATTGAAATGGTTTACATCCAATGAATACATTATAGGTTCTTGTCCATGTGGCCTCCCTAATGTAGTATTTATCCTCATAAAAGTAAATACCTTCAATACCCTTAATTATATAAATATCCTAGAAATTGGAAATAAAATAGAAAAATCATTTCCAAGTCTCTCCAATATGGACATCTTATCCTATCTAATTTGCCGAAACACTTCAAATTCTCCAACAAATATCAAGTATTTTAAACTTTTAATTTTAATTTTGTTTTTTTCTATTATGGTTTATGGTTTTCAGATGTGCACAAAATAATTGTAACTCAGAAATAAAAAGAAAAGAATTGCCACCACCTAAATGTTTTAGGAGCAACAACTATTTATTCAACCTCCTGGAGCCCACAAGAGATGACTATAATACACACTCGATTATTGTGTGGAAACCTATAATTCACATCTCTATGGCCCTCAAACGATTCACATTGGAAATCGTTGGGGAATCTTCTTCCATTCATGTCATGGAGCAAGATCTCATACAAATATGGATACACACGCATGGATACAACATTATCATTGTTTTAGCTAATGCAAGTCCATACATATATAAAGAAGTGTCTACTCTCGTGGTCATTGGAGCATATAGTTTATTGAACATAGATAAGGGAAAACTCTATTAGGTCAGTGAAAAAGTCGGTCGTTAGGTCGCTGATAAAATAAGGCATTGGAATTTGGAAGGACCTTTGAATGGAGGACTGATTGCACTTGATGGTGGATTTATTGGTAAAGTGTGATTGGGCCTACCTAAAAGAAAAAACCCACAATGTAACAACTAATGCTTTTAGGTAGCAACCGTTTTTACCAACCCTGAATTAAGTAGGTATGAATCATGTCCTCCCCAAATGCTCAATTCAAAGTGATCAAACAAAAGCCTCAATTTTAGGTCAATTATGGATAGTCCCTCTAATGTATATAGAGTATATCACCCAATTCGAAGTGATCAAACAAAAGCCCCAATTTTAGGTGGATTATGGATAGTCCCTCCAATCTATATCAATTTTATCAGCCCTATCGGAGAGGTTAATTATTTATTAGTCCACTACAAGGAAGAACTTAAAATTCTCCAACAAATATCACTACAAGTTGGGTGTCTAGTGTCTACCAAAGTCAACAAGGAAGGAAAATCATAAACACACGTTTGGGAGGTTTGAAACAACGAGGCTGTTAAAACCATGTTTTTTGCTAGTTCATTGCAGTTTGAGTCCCTCATTCATGAACATTCATTGAGGATTCCCTTGTTTAGATATATTGGTAGACAATTTCTTCTTCTTCTTTCCATTATTAGAAGGCTGACAGGAAAACAGAGGGGTCGGGGTCTACAACATTTACAGTGTCAGTTGTTAAATATTTTATCCTTTCAACCTTTGGATTTCATTAAGGAAATTGGAATAATTCAAACATTTGTATTCAATTATTTTTCTTTCTTTCAACCTAATGTTTACAATTCATGGCAAATAAAGAGCATTGACATATTTGGAACTCAAATACTAGTCTATTTCTGCTTGATCCTCTTCCGAAATGAAGTTGTGTTCCTAGCCTATGAAAAGTATACATTATTTTGGTTCTGAGTTCACTTATATATTGGGGTTTCTAAAGTTAGATCTATTGAGTATTCAAGACTTAGTCTGGCGGATGTGCGGTCGCACAATACATTACAAATTTCAAACAACTTTTTGGATGGAGAAGTTTTAAATCCTTATATTTATAACACGAGAAGGAACTCCAACAAGCAACACATTTGACATTTCTCCATATATAAAATGTAACACAAGTAAAAAATGTTGTACATACCTGTAAATTCACGACAACCAAGTCGACATCTTAGCTCTGCAAAATCTTTTGGAGGAAATAGAAATTAGGGAGACACTGAAACATGAAATTGGAGAGTTGAGAGTATGAGTCCCGAATTCTGACTTTTCTATACTTTTAAACCCTGGATAATTTTTTTTTCTCCCAAAGACTTCTCCAATCTATTTAAGTTCAGGGAAGCTCAATCTATCCTACCCAACATTCTACCTTTGCTTCTTTTGCTTCTACATGTGACATAGGTGGAACCTTGGAGTTGTGCACCACAAAAAAAATGAGGACTTAGAATGCCTAGCTATTTCCTTCTACAAAATACAATTGAAAGCAACACCATCTCAATTCCCCAATATTTTGACGCTCCTAAGTTGGTTTACCTTGCTCAAGTTAGGTGAATGCATGTTTATGTATTTGACATGATTACAAAAAAATCATTTTATAATTGCTTCTACATAGCATAGATATATCTATACAGGTAAGGGAAAATTGGGTATATTTTTTGTGAGGTGTCCGAAGACTTTCAAAGATAATTTTTTGTTTTGAGGGTGCTCAAGGTGTAGATCAGAGAGACCATGGGAGGAAGAGGAAAAAGAAGAGGACTCAAGTCAAAAGGTGAGGCAAGTGAGGAGGGGAGACGTAATAGTGATATTTGTAGGAGCACCCATTGGTGGTATAATGATGGGAATGAGCCTCTCTAAATTGTATCCATTGTTGATGCCCTCATAATCAACTCGGGCGGAGGAGTTACTGTGTAAGCATCCTGAAAAATTAAGTAATGATAATCTCAAGTTGGGTATATGACGAATTCTTTCGTTTCTTTTAGAGCTTACTATACACATATTATACAAACCTTCTCTCTGGTTGGCACTCTATTCCAGTTTCCTTTGTCTTTGCTACCTAACCCTATTCCTCTGTAGAGACGGGAAGACTAAGCAGCCTAGGTGGACCGTGCGAGACTGGGAATGTTGATTCAAATGATTCTGACCCTAGTAAATGAATGGAAATTGGAATAAATCTTGGAATACTAGACTAACTAGTATAGGATATGATTCATGAACACAAACAAAAGGCGATGTGTTGCTATCCTGCTACCAAATATTTGTCATCCTAGTCCTGTGGTGGTGATAGAAATGTCTGGAACTAGGTGAAACCCTGGTCTGTCAACTTAGAGAACCATTGGAGTAGGTTAGGTTTGAATTCGACAAATACTGCTCAATGCATTGTAAATTACAACTTGTAAGTTGTAACCCAAAAAAAACCATTATTTTTTTCCTTACGGATCCTTCGCAATGGAGGGATGTCAAATCAATTCACCATCCATAAATATGACTCATATGAGCATTTAATTTCACATCATACACTCAAATACTCAATTGAATTGTAAGTTGTGAGATCAAGTGACTCGGTGAACAAGAATATGCCATATGGAAAACCAAGTTGGGAGGATGGAATTTTATCAGACAGAGATTTAATATTTAATGAAGTTGGCAAATCGGTAATGCAAGCAAATGTCATTAAATGCTTTAAAAGTGAACATCAAATACCGAGTCATAGTCCCAACTCATCGAGTTGAACTTGACACTGGCACCACAGTGGCCCACTGTGGTCCGTACCCATTGGGACCTAGATCCTCATCCATGATCCAATTATTTGAGGGAACTTGGGTAGACTCTAAGTCCGGACTCTTCCACAATTCACTAAATAATTGATAACCTGGAAGGGCAAACTTTGTAGTTTCCCTTCTGTTGCAAATTTATCGAGGCTTACTCAATTTCATTATTGATGGGCTCGAAATTAAACCAAATTTTTTTTGCATGGTAAATTTTTTTTTGACCTTCTATGAAGGGTAAAATGGCCTTTGAAGGGCTCTGAAGGCTTCAAATTTGAAGCCTGGTTGGAGCGCCCTATATGCTGGATAGACTTTCCCTCGGGAGGGGAGCCTGTCCACTGCACACCGTCGGATGAGAATCCAACGGTGTGCAGTGGATAGGCTCCCCTCTCGAGGGAAAGTCTGTCCAGTATTTAGAATTCGCCGTGTCTTTACAGCCCACAAAGTTGCATCCCGAAATCAGCTCCACTCCACTACCTTCATTTCGCCGCCAGAGAGTTACTGCTGATCTGCTTCAAAGCCGTACTATTTTTACTATCTCCGCCTCCGTGGAATTAGAATCGCTGGCAACTGAAATATTCTCTGTGCGCGCTGGCAAAGCCATCCATGTTCCCGAGGGAACATTCCAAATAAAACCCAATGGAGATGGAGGCACTATCATTGATATGATTGGACAACCCAGCATACTGGCCTTTCTGAAATGTTGTCCAATCCAACATTAAAGCTTGCCCAGTGAATGGATCTAGTTTGGGGTTTGATCTCTGTAACAATGCTAAGTCGGTGCCAAATAAATTCTGCCCAAACAGAATACTTTCATATCAGTGCAAGCTCATGCCGGTGATTTTGTATGCCTTGTGTTTGCTTCTGCGGGGCCCCAGGTTCGACGTCGATGAGCTCTATTTTTCCCGCACTAACTGTGTGTCTTTGTAGATGCGGCTAACAAACCAATATTTGTAATAGTGCGCACAACCAAACTATTTTTTTTTCGTTTTTCTACCATATTTATCGTTGATCGTTGCTCTTTTTTGAGGTTTGTATTTTACCAAATACTATAAAACTCAAATATAATGTGGATGTCAGCAAGACAATCTAAGAGAAAGTGTTTTTCATCCTCAACACTCATAGAATCACACAGATGACGAACCCTTTCCGCCCATGGAGTTTTAGAAATAGACCAACACACTATTTCACTATGGAGTTTATGGGAGTTCATTCTAATATTGGCTATATTAATTTTCTTCCCTGAGCTAGTTACTACCGAGAGATACTTCAAAACTTCCAAGTTATGATTAATAACCTCCTTATAGTATCTTAATTTTCTCTTAAGTGTTAAATTTTCCTCACACTAGAATTTCTCTTTCAACTTAGAAGTAATAATATTTTTTACTTTAAAATGTTCTGCAAAATGTCATTTTCATCAATGCCCCAATGGTTTAACCAAGCCATGGTATTTTTACACTAACATCGCTTGAGGCGTAGTTGGTTTTGACTTGAGTTTAAAGCAATTTTAGGAAGTCTATCATTTTCGATGTTATTTATCTTATGCTTGTAAAACATGTACCTAGTCATAGACATGCTATCGATGGGGGAAGACCCACTTCTATGAGGAGAATAGGATAAGGCGTATTGCTTTTAATTTTGAGGTTGTAAGTTATAAACTGCTTCTAGATTTGTTCAATCTTCATCCAATATTCTCTAGAAATGTTGAGCCCCCATACTTCACAACCATACAAGATAACAAGGATGACAAGAGTTTCGAGGAGGAACTTCTTTTTGTCACACATGACCAGATTAGCTGATTTACAGTTATTTTCAAGACCAAAATAAGCTTTCAACCCTCCATTAATCATTTTCTCAATGCTATAGTTCTAATTGAGCTTGTGATGAATACCAGTTCCGAGATACGTGTAAGAAGTCAATTCCTCTAGATTTATATTATCATAAATAAAATTTGCATAGGTGTCTTTGTTTGATTTTATAATCATGATTTTTGTCTTGTCAATCTTAAGAGTCATACCCATGTTAAAGCAAAAATATTTAATAATTTTTAATTTCTTATTGAGATCAGAAGGATGCCTTGCCATAAGAACAATATCATTAGCATAAAGTATGAGGATGATAATTATCCCAGCTAAGATTACACCGACACAACTTGTTTCTTCTAAACACTTTTCTAGCTTATCAATGTAAATTCCAAAAAGGGTAGTGGGAGGGGGAAACATTGATTAACTCCAATATTACAATTTATATTCGTTGTCCATCCCTCATTATTCTTAAACTTGGAATCATATTTTCGTATAACCTTATCGAAGCAACTCTCAAATATAAAGAAACCTTAAACTCCTTTATCATTCTATTCCAAAGGTTATTTCTAGGCACTGTATCAAATGTTTTTTGTAAAAAACCACAAAGCAACAAAGGACGTGAGACTTATTATTATGGCATTCCTCTATAATGATCCTAAGCGTAATGAGGTTGTCTATAGTTGAATTTGATTCCTTCTAAAACCTGCTTGGCATTTAGCGAGCTTACCTTCCATTTCTAGCCATTCATTGATCTTCTTTTCTAAGATAATATCGTATAACTTAACTAAAAAAAACTAATCATAATACATATCATATAATGATATTTTATATAATGATTAATATATATATATATATAGTGATAGAAAGTGAAATATTTATTATATAATTATTAAAAAGTGAAATGTTTGTTATTCAACATATTTTTTAATTTGCAACTAAAAGTACTCAACCATTATAGTTAACCCATTACACTTAAATTATTTATTAATTTATTAAATCATTAAAATTGTATTATGTTCTCTTAAAGAAATCTTTATATCGAACTTCTTTACACTCTTATAGTAAGTTTTTTTAGTCAATTTTAATTAAGATTTAATAATTATAATTTTTAATAAAAATATAAAGACTTATAAGATGTGATTTTTCAAATGTCAGTATTAATATAAATAAATTTATTAATTATATTTAAAAAAAACATTAGAATTAAAAAAAATACTTTTTAAATGAATAAAATAATTAATTACCTTTTTATTATTTTTAATAAAATTGATGAAGAAATAATCCAAAAAATAATAATTCTAAATACATATATTTTAAAATAAGAAGAAATTCGCTTTATGGAAAGTTTAATATTTTTTGTTGAGCGATGTTGCTTTTATTTACCTTTTAAAATTCAGGAGGGTAATGTTTCAATGTGTCCATTTGTGCCCGTAACCATGTAGAATATCCATCTTATTGAGATTGTTCAATATCCCTCTTATTCACATTGTTCAAGACAAACATTTTGAGTTTTTGAAGCAAATTTATTTTCTAGAAGTCACAATGTGTGTTTTGGAGGGGATTTATCCATGAGTATTCAACCATCACTGTATCCGTGATTATAACCATCTTCTTAAGTAAATTTATCATTTCTAATTTCAATGCATTTGTGGTGGGAAATATTGGTCAGAGGCGATGTTAAATAAGTTAATATATTACTTCCACACATATTTAGTTCTCTAATCCCATTTGACCCAATGTCATCAATTTCACTTCAGCGGAGTCGCGATATCTATGATGATGAAATATGCAAATAATAATGTGAAGGTATATTTTTTTCCATTCAATTTATTACACTATTTAGGTTGACAGTCTCTAGCAATGTTTGATTGTAGCTAATGTAAAATTTCACATGTACATGTGTATTCTATCTAAGTTGGAATGATTCTTACAATAGTTGTATCTTTGAAACCCTTTGGGTTTCACATTGTTTTTCTGTTTCTACTCGAATCTATGTAAGTAGCCATTCCGAGATGAGAGACAAATATCATACATTAAATAGCCACTTAAGATGTGCTTAGCTTAATATGATTTTTTCTCATGAGTATAGATTTTTTCCCATATGAACATATATTGAGTGTATTCATGTTTTTGTTGGATGGGATGTGTTAGTGTCAGTTTATTTGCATTGTAAAGGGAAGGTGTCAAGGTGATCCATATTCAACTACAGTTAGTAATTAAAGTTAGTGCAAGTTGATGTGTTTCACGGTTGTCTTTGAATTCAATGAAGTTGTCATGCCAAATATGGAGAATAGAGATGGACCTTTCATTTTTTCTTTTTTTGTAGAAAATGCTTCCTTTAACTAGTGATAATTCAAAATTTATGTACATCAACATTTTATACCATAAAAATAGAATCCTTTTAGGTTTAAACTGGTTACATCCATATGCATTTAGAATGAGTTTTGATGTCTAATTAGTTGTGAGATGTATCCCTATAGATCATACTAAAACCTCGTGCTCCCTAAGCCATACCTGTCTATACCGACATCATGATGTACCCCTATACCTATAGTTCACAAAGTTGTTGTCCCTATCATACATGTACCTAAACCTGCACTCAAATATCCATGCAAATTAACCAACTATATCTCATGTTATTTTGGCCGTGTTTGGAAGCATATATCCTTTCACGATATGTAACTGTAATTTAATGCAGATGTTATTAATTATTTTAATGCAAACTCAAAATGATTTTTATTATGTGTGATGTGTAGATTGTATATTATGAGGGTCCCTTAGTTTATCTTATTCATTTTTTCCATATTCATTTTTTTATGTTGTTATCTCCATTTCTATTTTTGTCCTCCCTAGATTGGTTTATGATTGGATGTGATTAATATTTTTTTAGCAATATCGTTGATAATGCTTGATCTATTTGCACAAAGGGTTTCCAATATTTCAAAAATACCTACATGTGAAACATCAATGAAAATAAATATTTGATCTATTGTGATCTATGGTGGAGAATCACAGTAAGTAACAATGCGAGAGTAAAAAAATCAATGGAACCAATAATCATAATCATATTTAATATGTCAAGGAAATTGCATACGGTGTGTACAAACTATGTTACAACTGATATTAGTAATCAGTGCAGCATGCATTGTTCATGGGACATTGCAATTAAGGTAAATATTGTATGACTATGATTAGCATGTAGATATGCATGCATAATCTCTTAACATCATCAAAGTTTCCAACAATGGATTTGGTTCATAAGTGAATTTGACAGAGTATTAAGCTAACTACTACGCTTCCATTCTCATTGCAAAAGGCCTAAATTAGATGGTAAGTTAAAAGAGATGAGGTTTGGTGCAAGACCTAGGCGATTTTGGCTAAATAAATTCCCATTTGGTATCAAAATGGGGTAACATTGAGTCTAGTGCTAGGTGATTTTGGTGTAATATATGCTCCCTAGACTTGGCATATAACAATATGAAATTCAATACAATGAATCCATTGACCTTGTGATGTGTTTCTTGAATACAATCCCCTATCATAAGTGGACGACGGTTGAGGTTTCGGCATAGTCATAAGTACTACTCCATGCCAAAGTCGCTTACATCCATTTTCTAATTCAGATGCTACTTGATAGTTCCATGTTACTTGAGAATTACCTAATTAATAAGGTCTGGAACATAGAAACTGTACTTAGAAGAAGCATATGCACAGTGCCATTATCAAATTTGCTCTTGTTCTCTAGAATTTAACATGTGTTTGAGCTCATCTGATGTGGAAATTTTAGAAATCATTGTTTAATCAAAATTGAGAAATTTCTACTCAATTATTAGGTTCCCAAATTTTTAAAGGGTGCTAGCTCAATGGAAGAGCGTCTTCCTTACAAGTAGGAGGATGGTGGTTCGATTCCTTCGTGCCCTAATAATATTTCAATATCGGTTAAAAGTGCCTAAATTAGTGTCCAAAAAATTAGAGATAAGTGACCAAACAAAATTACCAAAATTCACATATAAAATGACTAAAGCGACTAAATTAATGACCAAAAAATTGAGAGATATGTGACAACAGAAAAAACAAAATTCACATATAAATGACTAAATGGCAGTGTTGGTGGCTAATTTCTTGTCTCTTATCACATGACCAAAAATGTGGTCATATTTAGTTTGATCATTTATATCTTGTCTTGTGGTCATTAATTTGGGCATATTTTTGGTCATTAATTTGGTCGTATAATTAACGACCAAATTAATGTCAACAAGACAAGCTATAAATAACCAAACTAAATATGTCTACAATTTCAGTCACATGATAAGAGATAAAAAATTAGCCACTAGTGATCGTCAAATCCAAAGTGGTTATTTAGATGTGAATTTTGGTCATTTTTCGGTCACATATCTCTGATTTTGTCCTAGTGTATCTAGGGAAGTTGTGATATAATAATGGCACTCATGTCCATCTAGTAGGCCAAATATACATTACAATTTCCCCATGTGGTGGTTTAAAGATGCATTCAAGGAACTATAAGCTAAGAATATACATATCTTAAATGCATTTTTCATTATGGTTGAGTCTAAGAAGCTTCATTTAGACAATAAGGCAGGTTTTTTCCTTCCCTTAAATTGGTCAGAACTCAATATTTGTCCTTCATTCAAAACTAACATAGTCATTGTAACTGTATCTTACTTGGAGTTAAATAACACCCTACAAAGGTCATGTGTGCTAGTTTTAGGACTCAAAAATGATCTGAGAATCATCTCCCATGTGGATGGGAATGATTTTTTTGGTGTCTAGGGATGAGAAGGATTCTTTGCTTGTCAACATGTGATTTGAAGCTCGAGATTCTATGAGGGAGAGCTTTGGGCTTCGAGGTGCTTTCCATGAGAAAATGTCCTCTTTCTTGCTGGGTATCACGATCTTGATTATCTCTCTTCCAAACCCTCTCCAGAAGATTTATATTGTTCCTCTCGAGGAGAAGAGTCGTCTCATCAAGATTTTTCTTCATGCAGGCATGTTCGAGGTGACATCCCTTGCCACAATAGGAACACTTTACTTTCTTTTTTCCTTGGTTTCCTTTGTTTTTGTGTTTCTTTGAGCCAGAAGGCTCTTCTTGTTGCTGGTTCTTCTCTTTTGGCTTCAGGGCATCAAACTTCTATTGATTCTTCTGCTTTCCTTTACCATTCGTATCTTTGGTCCTCGAAGCAAACTGTGCTTGATCTTTTGAGGATCTGATGATCCCCATCTGCACAAGCTTGTCATGCTTGTTTGTGAGGGACTCAATGAAGGAATTGAGAGAAGGCATTTTCCAATTTAGTATTGTTAGATTCCTAGTATGTAGTGTGGAAACAAATACTGAATAATATGAACAAAGTTTTGAGAGGATGGCTAGGATGAGCTGATCATCATCCTTCTCAACCTTGCACTGCTTTAACTGGAGCACCAAGTGCTTGAGTTTTGTGAAGAAATCATTCATAATTTTCTAGATGCTTGGATTCAAGGAAATCAACTCATTCTCTAGTTGATAGATCCTTAGATAATCTTTCTTATTAAACAAGGAAGCAATCTTATCCCAAATCTCCTTTGGAGTCTTCAATCCCGTGATGTGGAATAGAAGATATCAGGAAATAGACAGAAACAAGAAACCATAAGATTCATACAGCTTATTCCGGTACTTTTCCTTCTCAACAACATTTGATGGCTTTGCTTATGTGTTCATTGTGACTTTGTAGTGTCCTTTTGAACAGATCTGAATCTCCATGTCCTCCTTCCATTGGAGGTAGTTGAAAGGAGTAAGAGGATTCAAAGAAGAATCTATGAATTTGATGTAGCAAATGCAGTGAAGGACCGGTAAAAACCTGCAAACAACACAAAAAGGGCACCATAAAGTTGAACATCATGCACTTTTCAAGTTTTCATCACACCCATCTTAGTTGATCAAGTAAGCTTGATCAACAATTCCTTTGCTTAGTAATTATGTGGTAAACCTTCAGCTTCTAGTGTAGTGCTGGAATTTTTGAGATTTTTTCTCAATTTGCATGCTAGATCCATCAAGAATCTTTTTTTTGAATAAAATATTCGTCCCTCCGTGGCTCTAATACCATGCGAAATTAAGTCACGTCAATATTAATACTAAAGCATATCTTACAGAATATTGAAGAAAATTTTACACATGGAAATGACATAATAGTGTTGCAATAGGAAGTTGCAGCTGTATATTATCAATAAATGAATAAAACCAGATGATACAATGGCATACAAATTGCATGAATACAAGGAAATTCATATTCCATAGAGGTCATTCAAATTGGATAGATGAGAGTAGCTTAACTATTCATTAGCCACACTAAACACACCAGTTAACCACTAATCTAGCCATGATTGACTCTAACTAAGTCCTAACTGAATCAGAGTGCAATAAATGACCGAGTCTAACTAAATAGAACTCAACTACATGTTAATCAGTATGTGGGAGAGCATCGCTAACTCAATTAAGCTCCGATGAATTGAACTGAACTGAAACTATTCACCAGAAGTTGTTGGAGGCACATTAACTCACTCCAGTTCACTCAAATCATCCCAAAATAGACAATGACACGAGGGAGACTCCTTTCCAACTCAGCTTAATTGATTGTTAGGTGAAAAAACATTCAGTTAACTAATTGGTGCACTTATGACAAGTATATCACCCAGATGTGCTCCATGATTGAAGGAGGAAGCCTAGTTAGCCTCCCTGATTGAAAGAGAAGGCTTAGTTGACCTCCCTAATTGAAGGAGGGCATGGGTGTGCTGATGTTGATGTGAGGAGTGTGCTGGTGTGTTGATGCTGATGCCAATTCGATTCAATAAACTTAGGATAGTGGGTAATTAGGCCAAAGTTGACCAAATAGGTGTGTGGGTTGGATAATGACTCCAACAACAACAACATATGGTTGTTGTGGCACCAGTACCTCCACAATGGGGAAACCAAGCAAACCCTTCATAAGGGAGAAATCCAACCATTGCCAACATCTTTGGGTAAAATCATGAGGTTAATGTGCAAACAAGAGCACATTCTTATGATACAAAACCATATGTTTAAGAACCATCAGTATCATATACAAATGGTTCTCTTACCATTGAGTAACCAACCATTGACATAGTGCCTCGGCTCCCCAAAGAGGTTCTACGTAAAACAGCTCATAATCCTAGTGGGTTTCCACGTTAATTAGTGTGTTGATGTTTGTATCTGTGTCGCATGAATGTGTATGATGAATGTACTTAAGTTGCAGGAATGTATATTGTGAATAAGCGTTTATGTATTTTCTTACGAATCATTTCTTCTATGTATATGTCGCATTGTTGATAGACAGCCTTTGTGTTAAAAGATTATATTACTATTGTAATATCTGTCGATGGATAAGTAGAATAGCTTATTGAAGGTGCATATTAAATATAAACCATACAACAACTGGATTTAGTTGAACAAGTTGGTAAGGTTTTTTAAGAGGAGAAATCCACACCCAACTGCAAAAACATAGTTTTGGCAGTGACTCATAAGAGATATCTCAAGTGAGACTGCATATGTGTCATACGTGTTCTCGACTGATCATTTCTCTATCGGGTCGATATCTTGGGCTTTGTTATGCATAAAATAAGATCTGAACATGGGTCTAAGGGAGAAATCATAAAACATTCCACACCTGGAGAATGATATGATAGCACTACAACCCAATAACTTTGAAACAATACAACATTTCTTCTCGAAATTCAAATCCCTAGTCATGCAATGCAAGTAGTGTGGGATTGATAAGAAGGATGAGAAATTGTTCATTTATGCTTTGATTACCATAATTTAGTTCACTATCAGTCATCCTAGTGCCAGTTTGCATGATTTAAGGGAGTGTGGGCACACTTACTCACCTACCCTCATCAATTAACTGACTGTGAACTGAATTAGTTATTCGCAGTTGCATTAGTGAGCTCCAGTGTTGATTTTTCCCACACTGATTTAGCACATGAGTAATTTTGAGTTGGTGAATTTGAATCCTATCCAAGGCATTCAAATTCTTCGTATTTTATGACTATTGTATTATAAAGACATCAATGATAATCAATGTAATGGTATTCTAACCTCTTTTTGTCTCATGTGCATGAAATTTCTGCCATGAATCCATTGTTCTGTTTACATTGAATTGTTAATTCTTCTCCAACCTTCTTTTCAGATTGCTTTTATTTAGGCCTGCAAATCCATGGTTCACCAAATTTAACACTAACACTGAAATCAATGCATTATTGAATAAACCCCACACCTCACTCTAGAATTTTACGCTTTAGATAACTCCTTAGTATGGTTATATTTCCCCTAAATACATTTAAACAAGAGTGGAAAACCTAAAAATACATGTACTTTTAAGCTCTCATTTCAAACACTTATATGATAAAATGAACTTTTACTTAATGAAGTTCCATATTTATGATATGATATAGTAATAAGTTTTTATATAAAATGTGTGTGTATAAATTTTTCTTTCTAGAGCATAAAAAATGTATTGGAAGTAATTTTAAAGGCATCCCAATAATATGATATTTGTGAAGTAGCTTCATCAATTTTTAGACTAGATAAAATAGAAGAATAAACCATAAATTTAATATAAACAAATTTGAAAGTGTATTTTCATTAAATCTATAATTAGTTGTTAACTCTAATACATAACATATTAGTGAGTACCACAATAAAGTAAGTAGCACAATATAATAGGTAATAAAGGAAATAATATAATTTCATTTTAATTCTAAAAACATTTCCTCAAAACCAATAAATCATACTACAACAATCACATGTATCTGAATTACCCTAATGACATGTTAGTTTGGAGAAAATAAATCTATTAAAAAAATCAAATTTAAATAATTTCTTCAATAAATTTCCAAATGTGTCCTGGAACTTTATTACTAACTAGAGGAAATGTGACTTGTAATTATAACAAAGGTATTCACACTATAGAATGAATTTAGTTACCATAATTTTGTTTTTTTAACTAAGTAAAAAAAACATAATTTTTTTTTTTTTTTTAAAGAGGTAGAAAAACACAATTTTGTTTGTTTTTTTAAGGTAAAAAAACATAATTTTGTTTTTTAACATATGTAAAATACATACATTTCCATTGATTAAAACATAATTTAGTTACCATAGTTTTGTTTCCCTAAAATAATTGAGTTCTATGAAACATAATTAAGTGACCCTAATTTTGTTTCCCTAAATAATTAAGTTGTATAGAAAGTTTTTATTAAAGAAAAATAGAAAAAGAATTTACTCAATCAAAAAATTGTAATCACGGCTTTGTGGGTGTTAAAATAGAGATGTGGGTGTTAATTGGGATGTGGTTGGATATGGACTTAGTTAGGTAATTGGGATGTGGTTGGATATGGACTTAGTTAGGTATTCATTTTGCAGAAATGAGAACGAACTCGGAAAGTACAGCAATTAAATTAGCAATGCAAATGTAGTTGGTTTTTGTTACAAAGCTTAGAAGGAATTGGAGTTGGTAATCAGTTCAGCAAGAAATCATGTGAGTGCCTTTTTCATATTTATTTAGCTCTCTTTTTCACCTTGTATATATATGCGCTTCATAAATTGTGTATTCTGTATCAGAAGATTATCTGACTACGATTATCGACAATGGCAGGACCCGGCAGTTTATGTGGTTATATTCTAATAGCTGCCGTTGCCACTAGTGTTTGTGTTTTCAAATTACGGCATTTTATGTGGTTATATTCTAATAGCTGCGCCAGCAATTCAACGATCACAGTGACTTTAAGAGTAGATCTCATAATACATCCATCGATGGCATCCAGAGTCCACAGCATCGATGGAGAACGGGACCGGTATCGTGAACAGAACGACGAAAACACTCAGCCTCTCCTCTGTTTCCACTTGTTCCTACGGAGAGCCCTGGATTGTGGCCAAGTGGAGTACGGGAAGCAGCCAAGTGAGAGCCATCCGATAGATGCCAAGTAGTAGAATAAGAGGCATACGTTCTAGCTATCCATGGTTGCCAGGTGGCGTAATGAGCGCCATGGGTTCTAGCCAAAGTTGCATCATGAAATCTGTTCCACTCCACTACCTTCACTTCGCCGTCGCCGCCGGAGAGTTACTGGTCTGCTTCAAAATAGCGCTTCTACTATCTCCGCCTTCGTTCAATCAGAGTGTCTAGAAAATCCATCGATGTTTCCAAATAATACCCAATGGAGATGGAGGCACTAATATCATTGATTTGATTCTGGAAGGACTCTAACGTATTTGGAGAACCCAGCATACTGGCCTTTCTTAAATGCTGTCCAGTCCAGCATTAAAGCTCGCCCAGTGAATGGATATAGTAACAATGCTAAGTCGGTGCCAAATAAGTTCTGCCCAAAAATAATAGTTTCATATAAGTGCAAGCTCATACAGGTGATTTAGTCTGCCTTGCGTTCGCTTCTGCGAGGCCCGCAGGTTCGATGTCGATAATCGAAAATGTTCAGCAGCTGAACTTCCACATAATCTACAGGCCAAAACAAACTCTATTTTGCGCGCACTAACTGTGTGTCTGTAGCGACGGACGGCTAAAGAACAACGTATGCAATTCACATAATTTTTTTTTTACCTAAGCAATCACAGTGCCCACAATCTATCTATTTATTTTAGCCATATCAAATTGCGTAAATAAATCAATTACTACATTTACAAGTTAGATGTATAATATTAAATCAATGTTAAAAAAAAAATATTTACAATTTAGATGTATAATATTAAATCAATGTTAAAAAAAAAATATTTACAATTTAGATAGTATAATATTACAAAAAATATTTATAAATTTAAGAGGGGTTAAATTTAGTATATATGAACATACTATTTCATAATGAGAGATTATACACTTTACAATAGATCTACATGAAAAAATATATTTTTTTAAGTGGTGAATTAATTTAATTTAATTTTTTTAAATTTATTTTAATTTTAGATTTAACTGAAATTTTTTATTTTTACTTTAAGAAGAAAACTATTTGGTTTATTTTAAAATCTTGATCTTATGCTCAAAAAGCTTGCTAAGAAGCTTTCCAAGCTTATTATAGTTTTGGCAAATTAGAAGGTTATAAAGGTTTGTATTGTACCAAATACTGTAAAACTCAGATCTAATGTGGGTGCAAGCAAGGCACTCTAAGAGAAAGTGATTTTCATCATCAACACTCATAGACTCACACAGATGGCAAACCCTTTCCGCCCATGGAGTTTTAGGAATAGACCAATGCTCTGTTTCACTATGGAGTTCATGAGAGTTCATTCTAAAGTTGGCTATATTAATTTTCTTTCGTGAGAGAGATATTTTTGATCCACCAAGTTGGGATTAATGACCTCCTTATAGTATCTTAATTTTCTCTTAACCGCTAAATTTTCCTCACGCCAGAATTTCACTTTAAACTTAGAAGTAATAATATTTTTGACATTGTTAATGTTTTGCAAAATGTTGTTTTCATTAATGCCCCAATGGTTTAACCAAGCCATGGTGTCTTTATAGCAACACCGCTTGAGGCGTAGTTGGTTTTGACTTGAGTTTAAAACAATTTTAGGAAGTCTCTCAGTTCCCATGTTATTTATATTATGCTTGTACATCAGGTACATAGTCATAACAATGCTCTCGATGGGGGAAAGACTCACTTTTATGAGGAGAATAGGATAAGGAATATTGCTTTTAATTTTGAGGTTATAAGTTATAAACTTCTAGATTTGCTCACTCTTCCTCCAAGATTCTTGAGAAATGTTGCACCCCCATACTTCACAACCGATAACAGCGATGAAAAGAGTTTCAAATAGGAACTTCTTTTTATCCCACATGGATAGATTGCCTGATTTATAGTTATTTTCAAGACCAAAATAAGCTTTCCACCCTCTGTTAATCATTTTCTCAATGCTATAGTTCCAATTGAGCTTGTGATGGATATCAATTCCAAGGTACTTATAAGAAGTCACTTCCTCTATATTTCTATTATCATAAATAAAATTTGCATAGGTGTCTTTCTTAGATTTTATAATCATGATTTTTGTCTTGTTAGTGTTAACACTCATACCCTTGTTAGAGAAAAAATCTTTAGGAATTCTTAATTGCTTATCGAGATCAGAAGGACACCTTTCCATATGAACAATATCATCAGCATAAAGTAGGAGGATGATAACTATCCCAAATAAGATTGACCTGCTTCTTCTAAACACTTTTCTAGCTTATCAATGTAAATGCCAAAAAAGGGTAGGAGAGAGGGGGCAACCTTGTTTAACTCATATATTACAATTTATATCTATTGTCCACCCCTCAATATTCTTAAACTTGGCAATGACCTTTTCGTATAACCTAATCGTGACATCTCTCAACTCAAAAGGAGCCTTAAGCTCCTCTAGCCTACTCCACATGTTATTTCTATGTAATGTATCAAAGTCTTTTCAAAAATCCACAAAGCAACAAAATAGGTCATACTAATTATTACAACATTCCTCTACAATTACCCTAAGCATAAGGAGGTGGTTCGTGGTTGAATGGTTCCTTCTAAAACCTGCTTTCCCTTTAGCCCGCTTACCTTCCATTTCTAGCCATCCATTGATCTTCTTTTATAAGATAATACCATATAACTTAGCTAAGAGAGGAATAATCATAATAGTCTGATAGTTAGAGTGGTCATTTTTATCGGCACTTTTGAAAATAGGAATAATGAGGCTTTGAGTCCAAGGTGTAAGAAACCCTTGCTTGACCACTAGATTAAAGAGTTTTTGGATGTGCGGGATGAGGACATGCCCTCCAATTTTTAAGATTTCTGCTTGGTAGCCTTCAATTTTTAAGATTTATGCTTGGTAGCCTCCAATATAAATATTTTAATGCAAAATAATATTGTAATAAGAATGGTTGACTATTGTTTATGTGTAATAAACCCAATTTCCTCTTTACCATTTTGTAAAAATGGCTAATTTTTTTTAACTTGTCCAAACAAACGAAAAAGTTAGCCTCAAAGATGACTTAACAATTATAATCAAAGCATAATTCCATCAATTGTATTCTTATATAATAATAATAATAATAATTTATGTTTAAGGTCACTAGGAAGTGAGACACCAAATTGGTGTATGAGACCCCCTTGTTTGTGGGACAAGGGACCCCCCTGTGCATAACGATTTAACTGCTAAAGTCTATAGAGGTGTACATGCACCACCCCCCTCTGGATTTGAACTTGTGACCTCCTAAGAGGAAACACATGCTCTTAACAATTAGACTCACTCATGCTGTCAATGAAAATCATTCGCACTAATCATTTAAAGGTTGAAAATTCCTTACCAAAAGAAAGTCATCCCTTCCAATATAACATTCCAAAATATATAACCAACTAACATTTCTATATATATAACCAACTAACATTTTATAATGATTCTTCCACTAAAAAGATATATAATTTAACATTCGCTGGGAGCGGCAGGGAACACACACAAGTGTATGGACTTGGCAACTTGACCTGGCAAGCTCGCTAGAGTTAGAAGTTATTTATCTTTCAAAGGAAGGACACCACAAGAAAGCGCTAGAGCTCAGCAGATTAAATGCTAATGATATTTGTTATAATTGTTATAAACAATTCATGTATCATATATTTATACTTTTACTCACTTAACTAATTATATCAACGTTAATATCATATTTCTTACATAAAGCGACATACTTTAGAAGTAGATCTTTTGAACAAAGCCATAAAGTTATTAATAAGAATTCATGAAAGATAATATATCTTAAAATTTCTTAACAATAGTAGGCCAAAGGTAAAATTCTACACTATCTACATTGCACTGGTTTTTAATAGAGTTTGATTATTCTCATAAAGAGCTACTCTTTCATTCACTTCGACGAATAATATAAAGATTATGCTTGGCTTCTTATCCAACTAATATGGTACGATAATTAGCTAGGCTGAAAACATACCCAAGGAACTTTTTATCCTAAATAATTATCGTGGAGACATCTCTATGTTTCGCATAATAACACATAACAAAGCGATAGTGTGGGCTCTTAATACATCAACATCTAGAGTGGTTTACGACATAAAATATTTTCAGAAAGTTCAATGTTTAAAATAAAAAGAACATAGATCAAAAGGTTTTCTCGCCTTTGACAACATGGATGTGGATCTTCAACAAAATAGTAACCAACCAATGAGCTATGGGGTGGAACCAAAATAATAAACAAAGGAAGACGCGTCATCTTTTTTTTATGGAGATGTTACATTTCCTTCAAGCCAAATATATAATGAATGAAAGCAGTCTACTACAGTTTGGCTGATCCCCTCTTATATGCAGAGGTAGGTAAAAATTTGATTAAACTTCCAAGATAAAGTTGGCTCATAGGGCCAGTCTTCAACTTTGGAGGCTATCCTTCTCCATTTGATAGTTGTAGCACTAAAATTATGGGTAAAAGATTAGGGTACGGAGGTGGTCCTCCACGACGAGGTCGCTCCTTTATTTAAACAACGCAATAACAATATTACAATGTCTTTTATACGTATAGATTTGTACTACTTAAAGCACAAAGATCCACCACTTCATATTCATATAATTACATAGTTAATATGTTCTAAACATGTTTTATACAAAAGAAGCAATTTAACAATAAGGAGCCTAAAGATATCGTCTTTCTTTTTTTGATCTAGGGAAATTGGGCCCTCCAAATATTTGGTATCATCTCCACACAATGGAAGTAAAGAAAAAATAGATACATGTACTCAAAAACTCCTTTTTTTATGATCCGAGTGTCTAGTTGCACGTCGGGGACAACAATTTGCCTCAATGAATTGAGTATTATTATGGAGGAAGCATATTAATAATAAGAAAAGTAGGAAATATACTACATGCAAAAATACACACACATGCATAGACAATATGCAAGAATTTAAACCAATCGTTGTTACTTCATTACTGCTCTACTACTTGCTTGTATAATATAATAATGTACATGCTTAAATAGAGTGCTGAGAACACATGGGTTGTATGCCCGTTACATTAAGTTACAACAAAAGTTGGAAAGGTTCCAGAAGTTCAATTGTTATAGACGACCGGAAGATAGACAGACAATATGTCGTAGTTCCTCGGTCATCAGTGTTGACAATGCTTGTCGAGATGTTGAATATGTTGAGTCGATATTGAACCTGTCGAGGTGCGGAAATGATTGAAGTCGATATTGAGCTTGTCGAGGTGCAGAACTTATCGAAGTCGATAGTGAACCTGTCGAGGTGTGGAACTTATCAAAGTTGATATTGAACCTGTCGAGGTGTGGAACTTATCGAAGTCGATATTGACCCTGTCAAGGACAAATTCGATAAACAATGCCAACTGTTGGGTGGATCATACCTCATTTTAAGAAGCAATGGTCCCATTATTTTCCCATACACATGAGGAAACTTGTTGATTAGCTCAGTAGCCGAGTACCATTTTCCTTGTGTTCGAAGTCATCTGGATTTAGCCAACTGAAACAAAGGAATTGTGTTCGTCCTTGTAGCATATTCGTCATCCTACAATGGTGTTGTGAACAAGAGGATCCTAAATACATAGATGGATGTATTTAGGTTCTGTTATCTGCAAGTCGTACTATTCCAATGGTGGTGCATGGTATGGTTGAAGTAGATCCACATTAAATACCGGATACAAACCCATGCATGAAGGAATGTCGAGCTGGAAAGTGTTTTCTCCAATCTACTTAAGAATAGTGTATGGACCATATTGCAAAGGCTTCAACTTCCTATATGGACCACTCAAGTGTTCCTTCTTGAGATGCAACTAGAACTGATCCCCAATTTGAAATGAATGAGGGATGCGATGATTATCGTGTCAGACCTTAGCTTCCGCATTAGCTGGTTGCAACATTTCATGTGCTTGTTTCTAGATGTTGCAAATTTGCTATTGAAACTTCATTGATTTTTCAACTTCTTGTCGGTAAGAATTGATGTCGTTTGACTATGTCAATGAACTAATCAAGTCGATGGGTGATGAGGGTTGAAATCCATAACATATCTCAAATTGAATATTTTTTGTACAACTGTGCTGAGCATAATTGTAACTATGGTGTATATAAGGGAGACTTGCATCCCATGTTTAATGATGCTTGTGGTTGTATATGCAGAACTATTGTACTACCAAGCAATTCACGGTTTCATTTTTCAATATGTATGAGGGTGGAAAGTTATTGATAAGGAGAGTCTTTTTTCGAGTTGTTTTCGTATATTCTTCCAAAATATGTTGAAAAATATGGAATTTATGTCAGAAATAATGGTCGTCGGTAAGCCATAATGTTTCCATACACATTCAAAGAAGAGTTGGCCAGGCTAGTGTGTTGTCATAGTCTTCTTGTATGGAATGAGAATGGATATATTGGAAATATGTCAACTACTATTAAGATCTCATCATGCTGATGTTTGGTAGTAGCATATCCCGTCAAGTAGTGCATAGAAATATATTCCCATGGTCGACTAGGAATCGACAAAGGTGTGTACAATCCCTGTTGTCGATTCGACGGTTTAGAAATGGCACAAACCATGCATGATTGAATGTACCTGTTGACATTAGAATTATGTGAAGGTCAGTAAAAATATTTTTGGAGGATGGCAAGGGTCTTTGGTACTCCAAAGTGTCTTGCAGTATTACTGCAGTGTTCTTTTCGAATGAGCTTCTATAAGTGCTCACATGTCAGTACAAAAAGTTTTCCCAGCTTGTATAGCAAGGTATCTTTAAGGAAATAGTCGGTAGCGGACAATAGGTCGGTTTGAAGTTGTTGATAAATTGCAGAAAATCGCATTCTACCGAATACAATTGAGGCCAAGTAGTGGAGTCATAGCCCTTCATACTCATCACTATTAAAATGAGAGTAATGTGAGGTTGACTCAGATAAACGGCTGTGACATTGGATTTACCTTTCTGATACTTAATTACCAACTAGAATTGTTGTAGTTAATTAATCCACCTGAGTTGTCCATTTGTTTATAACTTTGACTAGGATGGGGTGAGCTGTAAAGGCTTGTGGTTAATAAGAATGATCATTCCTTGCGAAGAACATAATGTCTCCATTTCTTAAGTTCTTGCATAATGGCATACAGTTCATTTTCATACATCGAATACCTTCTTACGGTGATGTTGAAATTTTCAGAATGAAAAGTGACTAGGTGACCAGACTAAGTGATCACTACACCTAAGGCATAATTTGATCCACCCATATCAATCTCAAAAGGTTGATGCAAATCAGGTAACCCAAGTATTGGTGTAGTACAAATATTGTGTTTGAGCTTCTTAGAAGCTTGTTGTTGTGTCGATGTCCATTTGAAGAAAATTTTCCCGTTTTGCTTAGTCAACTAATTCAAAGGTCGGGCTATGTGACTGAAGTTGAGTATGAATCATCAATAAAAATTCACCAAACCAAGAAAACTTCTTAGTTCATGATTTTTTTGAGGAATGGACCAGTCTTTAAGGATTTGTACTTTGTTTCGATCGACGTGAATGCATGCATATTCGATTGCGTACCCCAAATATTTGATGGTTCTAATCACAAATGAACATTTTTCCATGGTCAAATAGAGTCAATGTTGTTGAAGAGTGTCAAGGACTTGTCAAAATTATCGCACATGTTCTTCCCATGATCGACTGAAAATCAAGATATCGTCTAGGTAGAAAATGGCATGCTTACTGATGAAAGGTCGAAGAATGTCGTCCATATATCTCATGAAGGTCACAGGTGCATTGGTTAAGACGAAAAGCATGACTAACCATTCAAACAATCCTTCCTTGGTTTTTAAATAATTTTTCCATACATTGGTGGGATCGATCAAAATTTGATGATATATCAACTTCAGGTCAAGCTTAGTAAATAATTTAGTGCCTTTTAGGGAGTTGATTACTTCATCTATCCTTGGCAAAGGGTATCTATTCTTTACCGAAATCTTATTTAGATCTTGGTAGTCAATGCACATGCACCAAGTCCCATCTTTCTTTGGGAAGAGGATGACTGGAAATCCACAAGGAGAGGAGTTGGATCGAATGTGACCTTTATTGGTCAAATATTGAACCTTTCTGTGAGTCTCTTCATTCTCGATAATGGATCTTCTGTAAACAGATGCATTAGGAATGAAAAACCAAGAAAAAGTTAAATGGAATGTTTTACTTGGCAATGTAGAGGTACTCAATATGGATCTTGAAGTACGTTCCAGTATTCATCAAGAATATTTTCAATTTGTTGCTGCTATTAGGAGGTTCATTGGTGGGTGAGTCGACTAGTTTCTACAGTCTTCCTGGGATGTTGAGGATTAATCATTATCAATGTGAATCTCTAAGCATAGTTGATGAGATTCTTTGTCTGTTTGGAAAATATCATTGCAATCGTTGGTGTAGTTCGTTGCTCTGGTATACCATACCATTGGTTCCTTATTTTCACAATCACCTTCTAATGTCGTGACTAGTAACTACCATGTGGATCCCATAAGTAAAGTTTCCAAAATAATGCATCGACAATGGAAAGCGGTGCCACATCATAGTTTACTTCATCTTCAAAAGGATTAATGAAGTTGGTGAGTCTACATTGTCGGGTGATCATTAGTTCTTGTTCATCCTTCATTTAACCGATATAATAAGGTTGGGGGATGTGGAGTGGTGAGAAGACCTAGTTTCTTCACGATATCTTCAGAAACAAAGTTATTCTGGATTCTATTATCCACAATCAAATATAATGGATTTCTTCAAACCCATATCTATGTATGGAATAGGCACTCTCGTTCCTCGTTGTCGATGATAGTCGAGGCTATTGTAGTTGTCGATGTGAATGTCAAAAGGGTCACTTCTTCTCAGTCAGATTCTACCATCTTTTTGTTAGACCAGTTAGAGGTCGCCAATTTTTTCAAAACTTTATTCTGAGCCTTGCATTTAGACGTATCATGCCACGATGAATTATGGTAATCACACCATTTCCTGATAGGGGGATGTTTTCTTCATTCGCTCTTTCCTTTCTGAGAGTGAATTTTACCATGGTCTTTATTTAGTAGAGTTGGCTGAGAAGGATATCTTGGATTGTTAGAGTAAGCTGGTGAATTCTTGTCGGATTTTCATCATGTCGACATAGTCATGAAGCATGGTTTTCTTTTTATGTTTGGTTCAAGATTAATGGCATAGTGGAATGCATATGCAAGCTTGCTGACAGTTAGAAAATCCTTCTCGTGTTGAATGTATGGGGGAAATCCGCTGACATACTTCAAAACAAACAATTTATCTTCTTCTTGAATGTCAAGTCTCACCATTAGTCGATAGAACTCATCAGTGTAACTTTGCATTGACTGGTCTTTCCATTGGCTTATCTTCTACCACTTCTTATACTGTTGTTCAATGTACTTGGGCAAGTAGAACTCCTTCTAGACGTACTCAAAATATTTCTCCCATGTTTCTATGGGGTCTCCGTCTTTATCCATATTTGTCGATAGGTTCTCCCACCAGCAGAGCACAAAGGTTGACATATTTAAGGATGCAATCATGACCTTTTCATATTATGAGAGTTGGCTCATGGAGTAATAGGATTCCAGTTGTTGTACCCGATTTTCTATGGATTCTGCGTCAATATTTCCTTCTAGATTCAATATGTCCAAGTTCATTTGCACCTTGAATAGACTAATTTTTTCGGAGTTAGATCTTGTCGAGAATCCTCCTGATGTCAAGGTGAATTGCGTGAGAATCTTGTTGAACTAGGTGAAAATTTAAGTTTGTTGTCTAACCAGTGCTTTCTCTATGAGTTTCTCTTTCTCATCATTTGCATGTCTATTGTTTATTTCTCCATCCATCTTCAGTCTAGTGGTGCAAGGAGATAGATACACTGAAGTCAAATGTAATGTCTTCTTGGTTTGCTAAGTCTGCAAGCATGTTTGAACATGCATAACTCAGGTAACCTCAATAGAAGTGTCTACAGAAGACTTAAGAATTAAGAAGCTCCGATACTAATGATCTGGGTTCCTAGGTGCACGTTGGGGACAACAGTTTGATTGAATGAATCAATTATTGTTATGGTGGAATCGTATTAATAGTAAGAAAAGAAGGAAATATACTACACATAGAAACACACACACACATAGATAATATGCAAGAATTCGAACCAATATCTGTTACTTCATTACTGCTCTATTACTTGCTTGTATATTACAATAATGTACATGCTTAAATTGAGTGATGAGAATGCTTGGGTTGTCTTCCCGTTACGGTCAGTTACAAGAGAAGTTGGAGCAGTTCTATAAGTTCAACTATTACAGACGTTTGGAAGACAAAGAGACAATTTGTTGTAGTTTGTCACTTGCTAGTGTCGACGATGAATGTCAATATGTTGAATCTATTGAGTCAATATTGAGCATGCCGAGGTGTAGAACTTGTTGAAGTCGGTATTGAACCTATCGAGGTCGAAGTCGAAAAAAAATTCCAACTACTAGGTGAATAATTTTAACTAGAACTTCTAATGCATCCCCCCCCAATAAGAAGAAAAGGGAAACCCCAAAGAATGCTTGTCTCCTTCTCGAGAGAAAATCCCTAACCAGTCTTGCGTAATCGTTACACATATCAACCATTTTTACAAACTTTTCTATGAAAAGATGGATTTCTCTCTCTCTCTCTCTCTCATATATATATATATATATATAAACACACTTATTAGTGTTTTACCATTGTCAAATAAAACCTTCTTTTGTCTTAGCAAAACTCTAGGATTCTACATTATTAATACATTTTAAGTCAAGATAATTTCATAAAGTCACATAATAATAATTATATGTTTATATAGTAGTAATCAAAATAAATAATATATATTTATCCATTAAATCTCATTTAAGTTTGATTTAGAGGATTTCTTTGAGCTTATAAGATAATTGTTAGATTTTGACTGATAAGGTGTTAGGTAATTAGGTGAACATTAACGATCCATCATCTTTTAGTGCCCCTAGAACCAAGATGACAATGGTCATCGAACTCATGGATTCTCATCCATTCACTCATTCCCTATTGGATTCATGGCACATGCCCCAATTCATTAAGTCAAGCAAAGTCTTCCAGTCTCCTAAATCTACAACATAAACTTTCAACTTAAGAAAAAAAAAATTACTTAGAGTGTTTTTTACTAACCTTGAGCTTCTCATCAAAGAGTTGCACTTTTATACTTACCTTTTGTTCTTCATTACTGACGAATTCGAGTAACATAGGGGATGTTAAATCCCCCCCCCTAAAGGTACACCCTCCATGGTGCTGGTATCTTTCAAAATTCCTTCTTCATTCTTTCATGAAAATATTCAACTATCCATGATTGTTTTCGCATGTCGCCTTTTCTTTGCCATTTTCAACCTGTACTTTACATAATATTACAAGGTATTCCAATGTTTATCATGAACATATACACAAACATAAGTTTTCAAACCAAGAGAAGTATAAGTAGTAATTTATTTTTACTACAAACTACTGCTACTTTTCATAACATCCCTTAGGACTTAGTATCGTTCTCATTATGCATACATTGTTAATTATTCATGACATACATATATAAATCCATAATCTATGACAAAGTCATTCATGCATTTTATATCTCATGGCACATAACTTGACATATTCAACATTTACATGCATACCTATGATATGGAGGTACTTCTTCTCAGGTACCTTTAATCATTTCCTCTTTGTTTACAACAATAGTAATCCTATTAATATTAACAATCGTAAGTTGTAACAATGGTATTTTTATATGTATGGAGATTTATGCTCCACCACTAGAAACATGGCTTACGAGACATTCAGTCTTTAGAAAGTATATTCCAGGAAATGGACTTCCCTTCCCTACATTTGGTATCGATGGCATCTAGAGTCCACAACATCGATGGAGAATAGGTCGTCCATATCACGAGCAGAACGATGAAAACACTTAGCCTCCCTATGTTTCTAGGTGGCACTATAAACCAAGTTGGATCCTTGATCTATTCAACGAAGGATCCCCGAATTGTTTGAATTTTCATTTCATCCTCGAAAATGTGCACCTTTTGCCGATAATTATTCCTGTGTTCAACAATGTGCACCTTGTTGCATTCGTCATCTTTCAAGAATGATTCTTGCTCTACCACTTTTTGTAAAGCCGTACTGCATGGACGTTGCAAGTATTTGTATATTATGAATGGAGATTTATGCTCCACCACTTGAAACATGGCTATTTACGAGACAAAATTCAGTCTTCGGAAAGTAGATGGACTTCCCTTCCAGCTGACATTTCGTTCGGTTGCGGTCACAGAGAGCCGCTATCCTACTGTTTGGCATTACAAAAATCCATTTATTTTGGCATGGCATTATAGAAAACACATCCTCCTATGTTTGGATCAATAGCATCGAGAGTGAAAGGGTCGTCCGTATCATGAAAACACTCATCCTACCCTCTGTTTCCACGTGGCACTATAAACCAAGTTGGATGTGCCAAGTGGTGTACGAAGAACCCTGGATTGTGGGCCAGTGGCGTACAAAAAGTTTCCAACTAGTGTACGGAATGACGGTCAGATGAATATGGGCGTACGGAAAGCCTTGGATAGCTATTGGATGGCTAGCTAGTGTCGTAATGAGGGCCCTCGGATCTGACCACTCGGTGTGTTCCAAGTGGCGTTATGTGAGCCCTGCGATTTGATCGTTCGATAGGTTCCAAGCGGCGCAGTGACAGCCATACAATCTAGCAATTCGATGGATGACAAATGGTATAATGAAATCCATGCAAAAGTGACGTAGTGAGAGAGAGCCAAGTGGTTGCATGGTGGTTGCGAAGTGGTCGTTGCCCTTCAGTTTTCGAGGCCAGAATGTTATTGGATCAACTGACAAAGACATTGTTGGATAATAATGTCTTTTTCCAAATGAAATTGAACATTCAATTCATACAACACGATTTCAATTTGACATCAGCTGGGACAATCTGTAAAGAGCAATGGAATATGGAATTAAGTAAAACAAAATGGGGCAACACTGTATGATTGGTTTAGCAACCATTGATAATGTTTCACAGAACAACCCTTAATTCTTAGGCAACACTCCACTACCTTCATTTCGCCGCTGTAGTTACTGTTGATCTGCTTCAAAACAGGGATTAGCCATATTTCTACTATCTCTGCCTTCCTTCAACTTCAATCAGAGAGCTTGGAAAAGCTATCCATGTTTCCAAATAAAACCCAATGGAGATAGAGGCACTAATATCATTGATTCTGGAACATCGAATCTAACGTATAGTTGAGAAATCTTCTGCTTAAAATCCTTCATGACTCTGGCGCTGTGTATTGTCGAATTCTAGGCTTCCACCCTTCTGGTCCAAGGTTCAAGTGTTCCTTTTCCTAATCTGACAGATCGTATGCCTAGGAGATCATTGCTTCCATAATCGATTTTGGATGACTTTACTTATTAATAGGATTTGGATCGGCTCGTGTAGAGACCTGTCAAGGGTTGGTCTCCAGGGTCCCTTGGGACCTTGCTGAGCTCCTACAAGATTCCAGCATGAACAATCTCATATCCAATTCCATGACAAGTCAAAACCATGTTGTTCAAGTGATGATCTAGCCACACATGCTCAATGTGTTTGATGTCAAATCCTTTCTATAGGGTCAAGTTCACTTTCTGAAATTGCTCCCAGGCAAATTTTACACTACAATTCAGTTCATCTTACAGAAATCAAATCCTCTAAGTGTTTGATAAATGCGAGATTCAAATAGTTTCAGTTTTAGTATATACCTGTTGTTGCTCCAATTAAAGTACTGCATAGACTCATCTTCAACATTCGACCCGACCGTGAATCCATGCACATAATGACCTCACCTCATGAAAATTCTATGAATGGAATTCCAGCATTCTGAGCATTTCCTTGGTTAACCATTTCTTCACGAATAGGGCTATGTTGAAGCATTTTTCAGGTGGCTTCAAGCCAAAATCTTGTTCCATGATGTTTCCAGCAGGCGAAGATCCCCTAGAAGCGAGCTAGTATCTTCTTATCCCTTTCCTTTGAGGGATCGATGCTGAACTTGTTACGAGTCATATTGGATTTCAAAATAGTGATATATTTACCCATCACCCTTGGTGTTTGGGGAAATGACTTCAATATTTCATCCAACAATAGAGTGGCATCGACTATTTGCAGCATAAAAATATAAAATCATAAATTAAAATCCATTTACCTAAGATTGATACTTGTAACTTCCCACTCATTCCTTTTATTATGCAGTGGACGTGATACCAGATCACGGAGTCTGTCCTCGAAGACGAGGCAGCTCCTCCTATATTTAAACAATATAATAACATTATTATAATGTATTTTATAAGTAGAGACTTGTACTATTTAAAGCACAGAGATCCGCCACACGCAATTCATGGAAAAGAAGCAGTTTAACAATAATGAACCTGGAGATATCTCCTACCTTCAGGCCCTCCAAATATTCAGCATTGTCTCCACACAATGGAAGTAAAGAAAAAATAGTTATATGTATCGAAAACGTCCTTGTATTTTTAATTAGAACTTCAAATGCAGTCCCCCAACAAGAAGACAAGGGAAACCCCCAAAGAATGCCCGTCTCCTTCCTAGAGAGAAGAACCCTCAGCGAATGCTCGTCTCCTTCCTAAAGAGAAGAACCTTTACCGTTCTTCCATGACAGTTATACATATCAACCATTTTTTTAAAGTTTACATACTAATATATGAAAATATGGATTTTTCTAATTGTGATATATATATATATATAGGAAGAACCTTTACCGTTCTTCCATGACAGTTATACATATCAACCATTTTTTAAAGTTTACATACTAATATATGAAAATATGGATTTTTCTAAGTTTACATACTAATATATGAAAATATGGATTTTTCTAATTGATATATGTAAACTTTAAAAAATGGTTGATATGTATAACTGTCATGGAAGAACGGTAAAGGTTCTTCCTATATATATATATCACAATTAGAAAAATCCATATTTTCATATATTAGTATGTAAACTTTAAAAAAATGGTTGATATGTATAACTGTCATGGAAGAACGGTAAAGGTTCTTCTCTTTAGGAAGGTATATATATAAACAGTTGGTAGTGTTTTACCATTATTGATAAAATATTCTTTTGTCCTAACAAAACTTTAGGATTCTATATCAATAATCCATTTTTTAATCAAAATAGAAAAACTCTACGATTCTATATTAATAATCCATTCTTTTAATCAAAATAACATCATAAAGTCACATAGTAACAATTATGTGTTTATGTAGTAGTAATAAAAAACAAAAATCTATATTTAGTCATTGAAATCTTATTTAAGTTTGATTTAGATGTTTTATTTGAGCTTATAAGCTAATAATTATATTTGGACTAATAAGTTGTTAGGTAATTAGGTGAACATAAACGATCCATCATCTTCGAGAGACCTTCGTGTCACGGCCACTATAACGCACATATTGTTTTGTGTGATCTTATTGAGCATGTGGCACTGTCTGGAAGTGTTTTGAGGGTAAGACCATCTGAAATGCACTCCAATAGACTATGCCTAACCCGCGAAAACCTTCCTTTAACACTTGTGTTGTTTTATCACTTTTACTTATTAATTGTTTACCCACACTTAGCCAAATTTCATTACACAGTGCAATCAAGTAAAACACAACACAATGTAAATGTGGGGTTTTCAAACTAGCCAACCCCATTAACTTATATTATATGAACAATTTAAAAATGGAGTTGTCACAAACCAGCAGAGCTCCAGGTGTGAACCCAACTAGGTGCCACACCTCTGTTACAAAAATACACCAAGTTGAGTTAACCCATCTAGAGGCGCCTAGCTCTCAAGATTTTCTAAATTCACTAACCCTTGTAATTGTCATCAACCTTCTTCTGGACTAAACCCGTATGGGAGCACTAGTTTTCTAGACCGATGTTTTTCTGCAACCAACTATAGTTTTTGTCCAAAGCTTGTCTTAACGAATTTCAATGCAACTCGCTTGCCTCTTGCTTTTCTCCTTTTCATCCAAATGAGCACCGTGAATTTATAGCCTCAAGTGGGATGGTGTTTCTCCAAGGTGGGAACACTAGATTACTTAGTGCGCACGTCGACTTCCTTAGCTGACGCGTCTCTCTTACCAAGGTCCACTTCCTTCCACATCCACGCACGCTTCACTTTCTGGTGTCATTGTCATTGGGTGTTGGGCGCTCTTCCATGGGGAATTTTCCATTAGAAAAATTCATCTTGGGGTGTCATCATGTAGAGGCATGCCTTCAAGAGGAGCTCGGTCCAATGGACACCTAACCAAGTGCGTCTCCTCAATGACCAAGGTGGTTATAGGGTTAACTCCATGAAACACATCTTTGTTTGATGGTGGCATTGCTCTGTTCACCAAGGTGCTCACATTCCATCAACGTGCACTCATCTCAAGCATGCTTCCAACTAACGAAGTGCCAAGGTGTCACACGCTTGGTCTTACCAAACTCCAAGGGGTGAGTGTGGGCTTCGTTTGTTGGAGCACATCCTTGATAATCCCATGCGCTCGTCAAGGTGTTCTATCACTTAGCCAAGGAACCACTTTCCAAGTCTACCAACTGGACCGTATTTCTCACATGGCCACCCAAGCTAGCCTCTTGGGGCATGAAGAAGGTGTCACTAGGCTCGTAGCTATAAAAAAATCCCCCACTGAAGTACTTGTCATCCTTGGAAAGGTGTTTAAAATTATTCGTGCATCCAAACAATGTTGTATACTTTTTCTACTAAGTCCCCTTTGCATGTGTGTCACTCTGCTAGTACATCAGATTCAGTTCCCTCCATCGTATGCACCATCCGGGTGATCAATCTGTCTTCTGAGACTTTATCGGTCTCTGTCTTCTAGTCCTCTCTGCATAAGATACCCACTCAATGAATTCTCTGTTGTTTGAACGAAGCCTACATGCTTCATCCAAAGTTGGCATTTTCACTTTTCAAGTGCGCTTCACTAAGAAGCATCTGCGACCTCCCTACCTTTGCATAGGGTAGGGGCCGAGTCAAGCTAGCGTCTAACAAAGAGAGTTAGGTAAATGGTTCTCCCGATCATCACCTGTGTTCTTCTCAACTCTCCATCGTTTTTATGCTTTCTTGCTCAAGTATAAGAGAAGTGGCATGCTACCCCAACGGTGTCATTCCCTTCTTCAAACAGTTTCTATGATTTGTGGTCATCTAGCCATGCACCCGCTGTGACTAAAGTGCCCTCTTATTGTGCTAGAACTGTAACTAGCTCAACCTCCTTACCACGGTGTCTTTCTTCCACACCTTTATATAACTCAGTGAGTTTATCCAAACTTTTCATAGTCGTTTCCACAACCCTTTCCATGGCTTCTGGCTGTTGCTCCAAGAAAAAAAACGACTCCTTAGAAGCAAGTATCTCTTCGAACTGAGCAAATTCCTCTACACCAATGCATTCCCTGCACCGTTCTCCATCAATATTCCTCACTGCTGCGATAGGAGGGGGCACTGCTAACACATTCACCTTCCTTTCTCTCGGTAACCTCTTTACCATTCACACATAGATGGGATCCTTTCTCGTAAGAAACGATAAAATTTCTAAGGGTAGCATAGGAGTTTCCTTATCCTTCTTCATGAATTCCTATCCAAGAACAAAATCAAAATTGGCAAGAGGAATGACTGCGAGGTTGATCACTCCCAACCACTATCCAATATTCAAAGGCACTTGGTGCACCAATCCAAACACCCTCTCAACCTCTGAGTTAACTACCTTGAACATATTCACCCCTGGCTCAATCTGCAAATTGATTCGTTTTTCCACTGCTTCCTTGAAGAAATTATGTGTAGCACCACTATCAACCAATGCAAAAACCTATTGTCTTTTAGCTCCGTGAGAATGTAACTAAGTTTGGTGAAGTATGTTTTCGTCGCGACTCCCAACTCTTCCAAAACCGCATTCAAAACGTGTAGAACACCAATTGAATGACCCTCTTATTCCACAAGAAGAAATTTATGTGGTCACAAAGGATAGCTCTATGCCTAGTGATCCTTTTCAAATATGTAACATGAAACCATTTTAGCTTTGTCCTTGGAAACATTTTCTTTCTTGGGTGCCTCCTCATCTTGTTTGTTCCCCATATTAGGCTTGCCTTTATGTTTTTTCTTAAAATTGCCTTGGCATTTTCATTTCCATTCTCATTTTCCTCGGCTTTGTGTTTTCCATCTCCTCAGAAGTCAAGCAACTGTTATGTGGCTGCAATGGCTTCGACAAGGGTCTTCAATCCTTAGTGTCAAAATTTAGCTTGAGCCCAATTCTGCATACCATTCATGAAGTGGTACAAATGATCCTCATTGCTCATCCTTTATCTCCAAGATGACACTGGTGTAAGAATTGATATAGGCCTAGATTATTCCAGTGTGCTTAAGCCTCATAAGCTCGTATCGTGCAGTCTAGCCTTGGTTCCCTGGACCAAATTGTGCCTTCAAAGCTATCTTCATTTTCTCCCAATTCTTGATTCATTTAGTCACCTTCCCTGTAGCCATGTCTTCTGCACAGTTTCTTCACCATAAATTAGTTGTGTCTATGAGAAACATGGAAACATTGTTCATCTTAGCTTCTTCTGAAATCTTGTTCATCTGATCCAAGTACTGCTCCACATCCTAGCACAAGTTTCTAAGCATCTTAGGATCATGAATCCTGTCAAATAGTTTGGGATCCTTCATCTAAATCTTCATGGTTGCCATTGTGCTAGGCCCACTAGCTAACGCTCGCTTCACTTGTGTGATGGTGTCGTATTGTTCCTTTAGATGAAGTTGAATTTGTTCCACCAATGCTTCAATATTCTTGACCCAACCTTCCGTATATTGTTATACGGATTCCTACAACACGTCAGTTTGCTCTCTACATTCGTTCACAGCTTAGTTGAAAATATTCCACATACGATCCATTTCGCTTACCAAAGTAACAGACTTATCTTCATGTGCATAGAGTGCCTTAAAAAACAGCCCCATGTTTTTCTCGAGTGTGTTAAGTCTATGCTTTGCTTTAGAATCCTTTGGTTCAGGCTCCTCATGAATGGACTCCTCTCAATCAGAAGGAACTTTCAACTCTGCCTCTGAATCATAAACCATCTCTGTGGCTTTCTTACCCATTCCAACCTTCACTTCTTCCAAGCTTCGGTTCATGGAATCTATGTGATGTTCATTTGCTTTAAGCCTTCATCTACCAATTTCCTGCCTTATTGAACTCACTTACACAGGTTGCAAATATTCCCAAGGTGATTTCTCGTTCAAAATTCAGTGCCACCTAATGTACTTGCTTCGTTTCGAAGTGCCCTAGCCAAGCACCTTCGTTTGAATTTCAACTGAACTTCTTTGTCAAAATGCACGTCCACGGTGTCATTGAAACTCCTTTTTGGACTGCACTTGTCTTAAGTCGCTTCCTTAGCACAACTTAGATGCACCTTGCTGAGTTTGCATTGCCTTAGCGCACCTCATGCGCACCTCCCGAGTCTGCTGCCAAGCACATTCATCCAAGAATCCTGAGAGCACACACACCCTTCCTGGCGTTGTCACACATTCTACCAGAGTACGCCACCAGCCAATTCTTGTAGTGACAAGCGCTCATGTTCCCTTCATAGGATCTCCTGTGTGTTGTGGAGCGCGTCTCTCATGCTCCTGTGTGTTGTGGAGTGCACCTTTTCACCCACGTTCCCTCTCTTGCTAAGTGCGCTCTACATTACGTAGTGATGGGTGCTCATGTAGGAGTTGTACCCTAAGCGCACCCTATCTTGGGCGCTCGTTCCGTGGCATTGCCAAACGCATGGTGAAGGAGCGCTCTAGAAAGCGTCTCCTAAGCAATACTACTGGGTGGTATTTACAAAGAAGTGTGATTCTCCTACCGATTATCTCCCAATGGAATGATGACTCTATGGAGGCATTCCACCAAAATGATTTCCTTCGCTAGGCATTGGGTCGCTTCATTTTTTTGCCGAAAAACATTAAGTCTCTTGAACTGCGGTAACCCTACCGACATTGTGATCACCTTGAAAAAACTCAACTTTTGGAAGCAAATTTTCTCTGATATAACGTGTGATGACCACAATAACACACCCACATTTTCATGTGCTATTATTAAGCATGTGGCGCTTCCTGGAAGCCTTCTAAGGCTAAGACGAACTATGACACACTCCAACAGACTACGTCTAACATGCGGAAACCTTCCTTTAACACTTGTATCATTTTATCACCTTTAATTATTAACTGTATACCCACACTTAGAAAAATTTCATTACATAGCGCAATCAAGTAAAACATAACACAATGTAAAGGTGGGGTTACCAAACTGGCCAACCTCATTAACTTGTATTATATGAAAAGTTTAAAAATGGAGTTTTCACAAACCGACAGAGCTCTGGGTGTGTGCCCAACTAGCTTCCATACCTCTATTACAAAAATACACCAAGTTGAGCTAACCCCTCCATGGGCGTCTAGCTCTCAATAATGTCGAACTTCACTAATCATTGTAGTTGTCATGAATTGTCTTATGTATTGAACTGGTCCGGGAGAACTGGTTCTCTAGACTAACGCTTTTCCATAACCAACTACGTTTTCTAAGTAAAGCACATCTTAGCGACTTTTTATGCAACTCGCTTGGAAACCTCCATAACTCATCTACCTTAGTGACTTGACACTTGCATCTTTCTTTTATCCTTTTCATCCAAATGAGCATCGCGAATTTATAGTACCAAGTGGGAGGGCGTTTCTCCAAGGTGGATGTGCTAGCTTCCTTAGCGATAAATGTTGTGTTCTGTGTATCTTGTTGATTCTGTGTTTTAATGAATGAGTTAAAAATGGTTTAAAATTTTTACAAGTTATCAATATTGATTCACCCACCCTCTCTCTCAATATTGTCCAATATTCCAACATACCTAACTTTTATATATTCGCACAACATTAATTAACTCACAACACAATTACATGGAAAACATATTTTACGTATATCTATGTTCAAGAAATTTCAATTTTTGGATACTTCTTATATCTATCGCCATAGAAATTCAAAGGACATAAAATACATTTTATTTCCCTAAAGTAATGATCGGTGAAGTGAAGAGAAACTAATAATAACTTTGGTGTTGCAAAATGGAAAAACGAAGTATGTGGTCAGAGTAGTGAGGTTACGTAGGAGTAACTACCAGTAGGTAGGTAGTTGGGATTAGGGAAATGAAGCTCCTCCTACCTTGATTATATGTGATGGAGCAACAGGTTCCTTTGTATGATAGGTTGCAAGAAACATGGATGATATGATTAGAATAAATAAAAGTAAAAGTAAAAACATGTACAAACAAAGAAATTCTTGGAATAAATGACCAAGGCTCACCACAAGTAAATCACGAAACAACAACAGTTGAGTATGAAGACAAACAACCTGGAAGATGATGGTAACATTGTGTACAACTCATCTTATAGAGAATTAAAACGACAATAATTGAAATAATTCCCCTTGGTCTCTTATACACCAAGTAAACCCTAAACACACAAAACACGAATTAATCACTCAAGACGAGAAAATGGAAACTCCTCCATACTCTTCTGTTTGAATGAAATTTTAATGGATTTCGAAGGAAACCTAGGACGGACATGAATCAAATCTATTGATTGTTACTGAGGAAAAATGGATCACTAGGTAAAGCAACTATAAATATACATGATTCCTTGACTCTCTTGCCTTCCAATTTCAAGGGATTCATGAGCCCATTGGCTTGAAAACTAGATCACTTGGACTCACCAAAGAGACCCAAACTATTCAAATAGATAAACATGTTTTCAAATTAACTTATTAAATTAGGATCCAATTGAACTTATTAAATCTAGATCTTTCATTCATGAACCCAACGAAAAATATTTGAGATTGTTTTGATCTAATTTTTTAAAAATTAAAAAAACTAAAAATTCTTGAACCCACATCCATCCACCCAATATTAAAATAAATACACTTGTGACCATAAATATTTATTATCTTTTTTAAGAAACAACTTTGTGGAACACTCAATTATTCAAACTAGTTTAGTGGCGTAACTATATATATTAAGTTATCAAATCATTTAAATCATTGAACTTCTTGCAAAATAAAAATCGTTTAATCGTTTTATTTATAACAAATTTCTTTAAACTCTTATAAGGTGAAATATTCCATCATATAATGACATAGAACCCTGCTTCTTTAAACTCTTATAAGATGAGATATTCCATCCTCTAATTCTTATAAGATGAAATATTCCATCGTCTAATGTCATAGAACCTTGCTTCGTTAAACTCTTATAAGGTGAAATCTTCTATCCTCTAATGACATAGAACCCTACTTCTTAAAACTCTTATAAGGTGAAATATTCCATCCTATAATGACATAGAGCACGTCATTAGAACCAGTTGATTTTCAATGAGATATTATAATTACAATATTGAAAAAAAAGTTTATTCAATATGATTTCTAAAATATCATTGTGTCGAGAGGTGTTTTCTACAACTTAAATAGGTGAAATGTGTCTCCTTGATGTGGCACATGTCGACTCAATAAAAATAATAGTAATAAAAAGTAAAAAATAAAATTTTTATAACATGTCAGCTTATAACTAAAAAAATAAAAAAATAAAAAATATTATACTCATATAAACATACAACCATATTAGAGAAATACTTAAAATTTGGTCGACTTGAAACCTAAGCACACATAATGTTATGAATAAAATATGTGATAGAAAATAAATTACAAAATTATAGCTATTACAATGAAATATTACAACCATATTTATAAGGTTCTTTAAATGCACATACAACTAACAAGAAACCATGGGCCACTAAAACGATGTACCTTAAACCACATACATCCTTACTCATTCCCAAGTCAAGGTTTACCCTAAGATGTAAATGTTCATTTTTAGTTATAGAGGAAAACAAGTCATTTCTAAAAAACATTTGGATAAATGTTTAAAATTTTCATTTGATGGTAAAATGTTTTTCGAATTCCAAAAAATCTAGATTTTAAAGTTTTATATGGATTATTTAACTCATTAATTACTCTTAATATTCATTATTAGTTTTAAAGAAAGACAAGTAAAGCAATTTTTGGAAAACTATTTGATTATATGATTACTAATTTTACTCGGCTCATTCTACCACTGTATTTACCCTATTTTTGTATATTAAAAGGGGCTTGCACCAAGAGAACATGATCCCTATTTTTGTATATTAAAAAGGGTTTACACCTCAAGAGAACATGATCCCTCTAGGCACTTGGTAGAGACATAGTTAAGATGGATCTATAATGGTTATTACTATAAATTAATTTTTATTTCAATCTTGAAATATGTAATGTTAATGGTTTATTAATTTTATTTTACTTGAAATATAGTGATATTAATTTTTTATCTATGGATTTTATTCAATAAAAAAAATGAAAGTTTTTTCAATAAAAAAATTTAATTTACTTATTTTTAAACAAATAAAATAATTATCTTTTTTCATTATTTTTAATACAATAACATCCTAATAAAATTTATGAAAAAAAAAAAAATAACTCTCAACACTCGTGTCTTTAAAAGTAATCTCAACTGAAAAATAGGAAAATATATATGCTAGTTTATTGAAATCTTTTCATCTTGGCAAGCTCAATATGATGAATATTTATGACTAGGGAGACGAGACATGTGCAACAAGTGGCCTAAACAGATGAAGGGCCTTGGCAGGCTCAATATGATGAATATTTATGACTAGTGAGACGAGACATGTGCAACAAATGGCCTAAACAGATGAAGGGCCTATTGAAATGTTAACTTGCGAGCCTGTAACTATTTTCATGATTTATAGACTATGGACGTTTTGTTGTGACTTATCTAATGTTTATCCATAATATATGAGAAGGTATTTAATAATTTCAAGGTAGTTCATACATTTCTTGGATATGCATAAGATGTGTATATGTTTCTATTTCTTCAAATGAGGAGTCATATTTAAATTATTTTTTTGATTCAGTGCTTTTTGTTCCTCCGTCATAAGTTGTTGTCCTCTTAGAGGTCATCTCCTTGGATATCCTTCGAAGTTGACATTTATTGGCTCATATTTTGGGAATATTTTCTCTCTTTCTGACTAATTTCTTGCTTGTTTGTTTGCACTTGGTCTTACTTCTTGATTTTGTTTCTTTGGACATAGTGGTGTTGAATGTCCACCCCTTTCATAGTAATAACATGTTATATTTCTATATTGTGGTGCCTTTTATTCTTTGAGCACTGAACTTTGTTTGAATCTTCTTTTATGCATAGTCCTTTTCTTTTTGAGATTTATTTTTCTGTAATAAATATTTTCTTCCTCTTATTCCAGAATGATTTATTTTTCTTATGTTTTTTCTAAGTAGATTCAATGTCAAATATTTTACATATTTCCCTTTCCCTTCAGAAATATGAATGTTGTGTAATATCGTTTTTAAGATTTATCTATTCACAATGTTAAAAGAAGATTCGTTCAACATCATTTCTAAATTGACCCTAGGTGTGATGAGTGATGTCATCTTCAAATCTGCTACAAATGTTTTCCCTAAAACAGGTGGGAAGACCAAAAAAAATATTTTTCTTTAAAAAAATTATCTTCTCCTTCAGCTGCTTCAATCTGGTAGATTCTTTTGAGCCATTCTTTGTGATACCATTCATAATGTGTTACAGATTTAATTTTTAGTTGGAGCATCACTTGGTGGTGCTTCTTTTGGATATTTGTACCTAATCCACACCATTATACAAGGATTTGAAAAAGAAGTGCCCCTTTATAGTTGTTTGTGCTTGAATCCCTGGCCATGAGACGTGCTGCTTTTTATTTGTTTTTCTTTTCCAAAAGGACATGTTGGTTCCACCAGGATGCTAAAATTCCATTAAATGCATCTATGATAGTTTCAATTGCTTCTTTTGGTGACATATTAAGTTAGGAAGTATAAGCCATATAACATGTCAACGTTTTCCCACGTAGATCAACAATAACATTTTCCCACAGACATGAAGAATTTCTTATTTATTCTTAACATCTATACACCCGACCTTAGAGTTTTTTACATTGTCAGATTCTTGGTGGGAGAAGCCTTCTTTGAACATATATGGTAGAATTAACTTCTTTGGCTTATCATTTGTACATGTAGGCATATGATTGGATATCTATTGTCTATCATAAGCAGGGTTGTTTCCTTTCAAGTGTTGGGTGTTTCCTTAGGGGTTCCAGTTCCTATAGGAAAGCTTGCTAGTGAGTAAGGAGTTACCATATTTACCATGGAGAGATCAATCCCTATTTTTTTCTTGAATCTTGTATAACCTCGATCCAATACCAATTTTTGTAGGGACCTCTTCACCTATAATACTTGAATGATCACATCTATGATGTTTCCTTCTGTTACTTGAGTCTACACTATTCACGAACCCAGAGACCTTTCTCTCAAAATCCTTTTTCCAAAAACACCCTATCGCTCTCCTGACATTAGTTGTACTTATTTTTATTCTCAACAAAATACAAGATCTTGTAAGGTCTAGGGGAATAATGGATTCAAATTGTCAAGACAGATGGAATGGTTTAGACAAGTAACCGATAAAAAATTGCACAACTGGGAATGGTACCCAATTCTTTATTAATATGTAGAAAACATTACAGAATAAGATCACTAAATTTCTGTTGTAATATGATGAGTTGGAACTACAGTTGTAGAGCATACACTATAGGATTAGGACTCAAACAATATTTTTTCTTTTAATGTAATATGATCAGACACAACCATAGTTGCAGAGCATACGCAAACTCTAGACTCACGACTTGGACTGGACAAGGGGGAAATGAAATGGATTTAAAATGCAAATGCCTCCTTCCATGTTCCCCATCCTTTTTATTAAGACTTAGATATACAATATTATTACACAAAGAACATGATCACATGCATTTAAGTAGGAATCAATGTACCATTTATTTAATTTAGACATAGTTAGGAAGGAAAAAATGTACATTAGATATTTTACTGTACTCATAATCTCAGAAATGTGGATCAAATATCACCAAAAGTCAAGGAAGTGCATTGAGTTCTCGAGATTCCTAGTCTTTCTATGACCATTCTATCATGTCATCATATGGGTGGTTGAATCTCCTTTCATAAGTAGGGTCCCACATCTTAGTATATATGATTCCAAGGACAATTATTTGTCTCTTCCTTATTTGTACCTTTATTGTTTCTTTGACAAACCACTGGAACTTATGATTTATGAAGGTGTACAAAATATGTTTGTCATCACAAATGAGACTAGCACCCATATATTTAACTTTTGTATATGCTACGAAAAACTTAGTGTGTTCATGTTGGATTATTGCAGGGTCCACTTTGCTTCTACTCATGCCAAAATCATTCCACCAACATTCTGTCTAGTTCGTAATGCTTTCCAAGATGTGCAATATTTGTAATCCAAACTTTACTTGAGTACAATAATATTGTTCTCAGTTGTCTTTCTTCAAGAACTTCCACCGTGATTTTTTATATATTTTCATAATTAATGTGACTTAGTGGGATATTCAAGGAAAGATTATTTAGGGGCCATGTTACAAGAGTGCGCATATGATTTATGCAACAATATTCACTCTATAATCGTCCTACTATCATTTCTGAATTGATTAGCCTCAAGTCTTTAAATTTGGTCTGAAACACATGGGATACATCAACAAGCTACCTTAGTTGTATTCCATGAACCATGTTGAGAGTCTCACATGTTGATGTTGGGTACCTATAGTGTTTAGGGACCAAATGTATTAGAAGAATTGGATGTTGGAGATTCTCATCGAGGAATTCTGTTGATCTCAGCTTCCATGTGGGCTTCCATTATTCTGTATAGTATTCCGATATCGTTTCTTCACTGACGTGTCTTCACGAGTCATCTCCATTTTCCATTCTGTTATGATCATCATGCAAGCTGGTGATGAAATTCCATAAGAGTTCTATAGGTATTATCTGGTTAGGAATTATGCTATACAGTTATGGGATCCTTTCACGTGTCTAATTTCAAATTCATATTGGGAGAACATAGTTTGAACTATCTTGCAAACTTTTCCTTTGAAGCAGAATTCCTTATTGGGTTTTCAAGGATGAATTTCATTACTTGATTATCTGTCCTAATATAGAAATTGTGTCCATGAGGTGGATTTAAAATTTGGAGATGGAATTTAGGTAGGATTTTATTTCTTTATCAATAGTGTGCTATTTGTTTTTAGAATCATTCCAAATTCCGGAAGCATACCAAACTATTTCTTCGCTAGCGCCATTGCAATTTTTTCTGCATTGTTTTAGTACAATGTCCCATCCTTCATCTGAGGCATCTGTGTTTATTATTTTTGTTAATTATTCATCAACAATGTGGAGTATGGGAAAGGTCCTTACCTTCTTCTTGATTCTTTTTATTGTCTTCGTGTGGATTCTTGACTAGGGAGGAGGATTTTTTCCCAATATTTTGTTCAGTAGATTTATGCCTTGCACACAATTCTCATAATAGGATGCTACATAGCTCCATTTTAAAGAACCACTAATCAATGCATCAAAATGAATGGGAAACTAAATTTCAAAATACACCAAAATAGAAACAACTTAGATTTGTACTTGAACTTTTTTGGAAAAAAAAATTAGTATAGAAACCCCAAGAAAAATGTATAATCCAAGAAAGAAGAGTTCCCAATTCTAGTCATTACAACTTGAACATAATAATTTATTAGTGGGGACATACAAAATGCAATAGAGATATACATAAATCATATAGTCGAGGGAAAGAAACATCTACATCAAATTCCATGATGAGTCGCTTAGATTTTTCTTGATCATAACAAAAAAAAGTGGATCCACAAGTCTATATAGCCTTGGGTAGTTGCAAATTCAACATATGCCTCATTTTGAATGTTATATAAAAATGCTTTGATTTCTATCTATAGCGTTTCGATTGTCAAATCATAACTTGATTCTTATGATGTTCTCTTTTTTGCATGACAGTCATTAAACCTAAGTCTTCTATATGTTGTGGTAATGACAATGTAACATATTTATAATCATGGGGAAAATCGATGGTGTGTCTTCTATATTTCTATTGTCCTTGTATTGATTGCATAACTTGGAAAACTAGATAAATGCACATGCAATCAACATCTCTTTAACTAGTGTGATATTTACAAAGACTCAATATTACATTCTTGAATCCATATTTCTCTAAGATAAAAATCTAATACAAGTTCCCTCACGTTTGAACATTATGTGCATTGGACCTATTTTATTTTTCACTAGTTGAATTCTAGCATATGTCTCTTCCCACACATGACACTTTTGAGCAATATTCAATCGATTAATCCTTTCAAATATGTTTCAATGTTCAACATTAATATTTTCAAATGGAATTGGTATATTATCCTTTATTATAAGGTCTTCATTTGAGACTATTTTATATTTATTGGGTGATTTCTATTTCTAGTGAATTTGTTAATCACCAAGCTCGATCATAGATATCATATGACCTCGCATATCAAAGCATCCTTTTCTTATATATTTTCAAGTTCTCAATATAGTACTGCGATTATATTGGTTGGATGATTTTTAATAATGTGATTAGGAGGCTCATTCCTTTCCATTACATTATCCCACCTTTTTTTCCTTTGTTGATATGTTCTTTGTTTTTTAAAATTTTATTTTCTCAAGTGGCATTGTTGTTCAAAATTTTGTTTTACCTATTTTTTCCACATGCTAATTGCCATTTGTTGTGACTGAACTTGTAATCATTCTCTTTTTTGTTCACTATTTTTGTCTCCTTCAATATTCTTTTTGTTCATCAATCATTTTTTCAAACTTTTTCTCTCTGTTTTACTAAATAAATTCTCGTATTTGTCTTTTTATCCTCAACAATGTATCATACATTTCCTAACTATGAGAGCACATGGTGACATGAATTACACATGGTACTGTAACATGAATAGTACACTACAATGAATTACACTACTACTCTGTCACAAGAAACTCAAACCCATGCCTTCCTTTCAACAATACAAAAACTATCTCAACTAGCTTCTTATTGTAAGTATTATGATTGGTATGCATGAGACAAACTGACATGTTATGTCTCCTTAGTCTTATCTAGGACACTTGACTCTCATCTATTAATGTCATGGATTCAATACGTCCATCTATAAGATTAGGATAACCATACCCCTTGCTCTTGTTTCCTTGCACATTCATCTATGGATTTATTTATTATTATTATGCACATGTACATCACATTTACAATACTGCTACACCTGATGAGTCCATGGTTCACTAACCACATTACTTGCTAATATTCACATATATTTCAGGCTTCCCATGGTAAATCCTTTTCCTTGAGCTCGTCACAATGTTCTATCAATTACATTATAAATATTACATCATTTACATAGTTTATGTCAAAGGTCAAAACTAAGGACATTACAACACTTTTTAACATGATTCAATTGATCAATTTTATCATGGTTTTTTCAATGTGCAACATTAGTATCTTCATATGAAATTGGTATAATATCCTATGTTAGAATTTATTCAGCTAGGACTATCTCTATATTTACTGGATCATTTTTATTTCCAGTGAGACCAAGCTCGAGCATAGATATCATATGACCTTGTACATCAAAGTTTCCATTTATTCTATTTTTCTCAAGTTCTTGATATAGTACTATGATTATATTGGTTGGATGGTTTTTATCAATGTGATCAAGATGTTCATTCTTTTCCATTACATTATCTAACCTTTTTTTCCTTTGTTGATATGCTCTTTGTTGTTTATAATTTCATTTTCTTTGTTTTTGTCAATTTTTAAAACTGACATTTATTTGAAGTGTTGATATGCTCTTTGTTGTTCAATAGTTTATTTTACATATTATTTTCTAAGGGAAATTATCATTTGTTGTGACTGAAGTTGTTATCATTTTATTTACTATTCATTATTTTTTTCTTCTTGAATATTCTTTTTGTTGATAAATTAGTTGTTTTATTTTTTTTCCTCTATCTCACCTAATGCATTCTAGTCATTTTTTCTTCTTACAACCTCAACATCTATAACATCCATTTCCTAATTATAAGAACATGTAATAACATGAATTATTACACAATGGTTGTAACCAAAATGTTCTAACAAATAGCAAACATAAAATATACCAAAAATGTTAACTATTAAATCATTAGAGGAATTTTGGGGTCTAAAATGGGCCTCCTAAGGAAAATAATAAAATAATAGTTAAAATAATAAAATAATATTGATTAATTTTGGAGAAAGAAAGAAAAAAACTACTTTTTGTGTTCGTATTTTTGACATATCTCCCTATGTTTTTACTCAAATTTCGATCGGGAGAGCTCGTTGGATGTAGAATTTGATTCCGCATCCAACGAGTACCCACACTGCATACTTTTGACGGACCCCGCTACCCCAAAAACAAGAAATACCTACAAAAACGTGATGATGATGTCATCATCATGTTTTTTTAGGTATTTCTTATTTTTGGGGTAGCGGGGTCTGTCAAAAATATGCAGTGTGGGTACTCGTTGGATGCAGAATCAAATTCCACATCCAACGAGCTCTCCCGATCGAAATTTGAGTAAAAACACAATGAGATATGTCGAAAATACAAACAAAAAAAGTAGTTTATTTTAATGACAAATATATCAATTCAACCATTATGGTTGACTTATTTTATTGAAATTCTATTGGTTCTTGAATTCCAACCCACAAAAACTTATTTTGGCAGGTTTTCTTATAAGGCCCATTTTAGACCCCAAATTTCCTCTAATGATGAAACATTGCAATCATTTTAAATTTATTTGATCCATTGTAAAAATATTGAACTCAACACATTATACTAAGAGTAATGCATAAAACAACTTATTTAAAAAAATTCACCTTTATGGACATTAATCATTTTAAATTTATTTGATCCATTGTAAAATATTGAACTCAACACATTATACTAACAGTAATGCATAAAACAACTTATTAAAAAAAGTCAGTTTTACAAACTGTTACGCTGCACTTGTATCCAACTCACCTCCAGGTGTACCCCAGGGAGAGAGAACCAAATTTTTCGACCAAGAGGGGTGTTACTGAGCGATGGAGGTCATGGCCAGACCCTTTGGTCCTCCTTTAAGGGTACTATGGCTTAATGGCGTTGTTGAATTCCCGTTAAAGAGGTTTTTAACCTCAGGGTTGGTGTATGGGGCCCCTAAAGGTTGACTACTGGGTATCATAACTCCATTCCCTTCTTATGCGCTCTCGTGGCCTCTGCTTCGGCCACAAGACACTAGTGTTCAGTCATGACTACTTCATACACCCTCCAAGCCCTTCAATCAGTGGGTCCTCGCTCTCCCTGAACTTCTTTCCTTAGAGGAAGACATCCTCCATACTAGGTAGTTTCCATGCTTTGAGGAGGGCGTTAAGGGATTTTACAGTATTTTAGGGGTTATATGGGGCATAACCCCCTTCCTCTAGCCAGCTCTCTCCTTTCATTGAAAGCGATTCACTTATTTGAGCATGTTTTGGCTCTCGGGGCTACAAATACCCCAAGTAGCCTACTTTAGTTTATATTCTATTATTATTTTCTTTTAACTTTAGGTTGACTTTTAATAATTATGAATTTACTTGTTTTAAGGCATGTAGTCCTGGATAAGTGAGTGTGAGATCATACAAATAGATCTCGTCACTTTCATTTTAAATTAGAAAAGATGGGATAATACACTATGCACTTGTTTTAGGGCTGGCGCAAGCTAATGCTGGTCACTTATGACGCGTTCGTTACAATTGACTTCTGGAATTACATAAATCTGAATGTCAAAAAGTAATATTAGAGGTACCTACAAAACTTTTTGGAATATGGCGTAAGAATATGAAATGTGGACAATCAGATTACCTTCCGGAAGATATCACTTTTATTTATGGAAACTAAGTATAAATCCCTAAAAACGAGGTACTTCTAAGGTTGGTATGTTATTTTTTTCCCGAAAAAAAATGAATATGTTTGCGTTGGATCACTCGGTTGGTATGCAAATGGTGGAATTTTTTGAAACAGATTATATAAAGTTGTAGATAACAAGTGTGTCTAGTTATTTTTCCATATTTATTTATGTTATATATACATTTTTTAAATTAAGGAAGTCAGTGACGCCCTAAAATGACAAGGTTGAGCATTGGTCCATGACATCTTGGTCTTAACATAGTCAATTAACGATATTTTTTTTTTTAAGGATGTAGGTCTTTGTGTCTTCTTGTGCGGGTTCTTTTTTGTTTTCTAAATAGTTGAGCCAATCATAATTTATAGCTGAAGAAAATAGCCTACCTTTTGTGTTAGACTGACGTTAGTCCATTTAAAATTAAATAAAAAATAGAAAAAGATAATAGATTTAAATAAAAATTATATATTTAGAATCTACACACAGAGTTACACAAGTGTGTGAATTTTCATTAGCAGTGGGAAAGCGTGGCATATGCAAAATCATGCACGAAATAGGAGATGTCGTACAAAACATGTTTTCTGTCATAAGACAGTCCAAACCACTTGGTTTGGCAACCTGAACCTAAAACCGAAGCAGACAAGTAATCCACCACGTAGGTTGGAAAAAAGGTGCCCACCAAAATTTTAAAATTTAAATCACACGTGAGTGTAGTTTAAAAGGTAACGCGCATGAACTAGAAGCACGATCGCGCTTCTAAGTGCATATGCATTAAACACGCGTGCACGCATATGTTAAAGTAAAACTTTGTTTTGATTTTATTTTCAAGCATTTGCAATGGAATGATGATGATGAACAATGATGATGATGAGGAGGAGGATGATGACAGTGATGATGTTGAGGATGATGACTATGATGAGGATGATGAGGATGATGATGATGATGATGATGATGATGGTGATGACGACGATGTTGAACAATGATGGTGATGATGATGATGATGGTGGTGATGACGACGATGCTGAACAATGATGGTGATGATTGTGATGGTGATGAGAATTATGATGATGATGATGATCACGATGACTATGACTATGATAACGATGATTATGATGATGATGATTAGGATGATGATGATGATGATGATGATGACCATGACCATGATGATGATGACCATGAAGATGAAGATGAACAATGATGACGATGATGACGATGATGATGACTATGATGATGATGACGATGATGATGATGATGATGACGATGATGATGATGAGGATGATGATGACTATGATGGTGATGATGATGATGATGAGGAGGAGAATGATGATGATGATGATGATGATGATGAGGATGATGACTATGATGATGATGATGAGGATGATGATGATGATGATGATGAGGATGAGGATGATGACTATGATGATGATGATGAGGATGATGATGATGATGATGATGACGACGACGATGACAATGATGATGAATAATGATGGTGATGATGATGATGATGAGTATGGTGACTATGATGATGATGATGAGGATAAGGATGATGATGACAATGATGATGATGATGTCGACGATGGTGATGACGATGACGATGAGGATGATGACGATGACGACGATGATGAGGAACAATGATGACAATGATGATGCTGATGATAGTTTTAGTTGAAACTTTGCTTTGATTTTATTTTCAAGCATTTTCAATGGAATGATGATGATGATGAGCAATGATGATGAGGAGGAGGAGGGTGATGACAATGATGATGATGAGGATGATGACTATTATGATGATGATGATGATGATGGGGATGATGATGAGGATGAGGATGATGATGATGATGATGATGATGATGATGACAATGACAACGATGATGACCAATGATGGTGATGATGATGATAAGGATGATGACAATGATGATGATGATGAGGATGATGACTATGATGATGATGATGACGAGGATGAAGATGATGATGATGATGATGATGATGACGATGACGATGATAATGATGATGAACAATGATGGTGATTATGATGATGAGGATGATGACGATGACGATGACAATGATGATGAGAAACAATGATGATGATGATGATGATAGGTTTAGTTGAAACTTTTCTTTGATTTTATTTTCAAGCATTTGCAATCGAATGATGATGAGAAGGAGGATGATGACAATGATGACTAGGATGATGATGACGATGATGGCGATGATGATGAACAATGATGGTGATGATGAGGATAATGATGATGATGATGATCATGATGACTATGACTATGATGCCGATGATTATGATGATGATGATGATGATTATGATGATGAGGATGATGATGTTGATGATGACGACGACGATGATGATGACCATGATGATGATGATGATGATGAACAATGATGATGATGATGATGATGATGATGATGACCACAATGATGATGACTAGGATGATGATGATGATGATGATGATGATGATGATGACGACGATGATGCCTATGTTGATGATTATGATGATGATGATCACGAATAGTATGACTATGATGATGATTATGAGGATGAGGATGAGGATGACTATGTTGGTGATGATAATGATGATGATGATGATGATGATGACAATAATGATGACGAGGATAATGACTATGATGATGATGATGAGGATGATGATGATGATGGCAATGATGATGAGGAGGATGATGATGACTATGATGATGATGATGAGGATATTGACTATGATGATGATGATGATGATGATGGTGATGATGATGATGATGACGATGACGATGATGATGAACAATGATGGTAATGATGATGATGAGGAGGATGAAAATGATGATGAGGATGAGGATGATGATGATGATGACGACGACGACGATGACAATGACAATGATGGTGATGATGATGATGATGATGATGATGATGAGGATGGTGATGATGACAGCGATGATGAGGAACAATGATGATGATGATAGGTTTAGTTGAGACTTTACTTTGATTTTATTTTCAATGGAATGATGATGATGACGACCATCATCATGATGATGAGGAGGAGGATGACAATGATGATGATGATGAGGATGATAACTATGATGATGATGATGATTATGAGGATGATGAGGATGAGGATGAGGATGACAATGATGATGAACAATGATGGTGATGATGATGATGACATGTTTAGTTGAAACTTTGCTTTGATTTTATTTTCAAGCATTTTCAATGGAATGATGATGATGAACATGATGATGATGATGAACAATGATGATGATGATGATGATGAGGATTATGACTATGATGATGATCAGGATGATGATGATGATGATGATGATGATGACAATGCTAATGAAAAATGATGGTGATGATGATGATGAGGATGAGGATGAGGATTGGTGATGATTAATACAATGACTATGACTATGATGACGATGAGTAAGATGATGATAATGATTACAATGATGATTATGATGATCTTGATGATGATGACCATGACAATGATGATGATGATGATGATGATGATGATGACGATGACGATGATGATGATGATGATGACTATGATGATGATGACGACATTGACAATGATGATGACAATGGAGATGATGATGATGATCATGAATACTATGGCTATGATGATGATGATTACGATGATGAGGATGATGATGACTATGATGGTGATTATGATGACGACTATGATGGTGATGATGATGATGACTATGATGATGACTATGATGATGAGGATGATGATGATGATGATGATGATGAGGATGATGATTATGATGATGATGATAAGGATCATGATGATGATGGTGATGGCGATGATGATTATGATGATGATGAGTATGATGATGATACTGATAATGATGATGACAATGACCATGAATAATGATGGTGATCATAATGATGATGATGACGATTATGAGGAACAATAATGATGATGATGATGATGAGTATGATGAAAATGATGATGATGATGATGATGATGATGATGATGATGACAATCATGGTGATGAGGATGATGACTATGATGATGATGATGATGATGATGATGACAATGATGGTGATGAGGATGATGAATATGATGATTGTGATGAGGATGACTATGATGACGATGATTATAATGGTGATTACGATGATGAGGATGATGACTATGATGATGGTGATGATGGTCAGTGTTGGAGGCCTCCCTTACCCTCCACTAGCCATAGGTAATGAGCCCAAGACCTCATAATGGCACCCATGGTTCTAAGAAGAAAGTAGTGGTGAAGACTATATTGTTAAAATACTCGTACATGTGTGAATACCAAGACATTGTTGATGAAAGTTAGTCATTAAATGGGATAAACGTTAGTGAGTAAATGATGTAAATATTAGGCAGTAGTGTGCATACGTGTATATGCATGTACATGTTGATATGTGCGCATAATATTATGCACATATGCACGCTATTATACACATGTGCACACTCACAAATACGCCTGTGCGCACCTTTTACTAGTTTAAAAAAATAGAGATCTAGATTCTCGAGGTTGGTACCAATTTTCACGGGTTTTCTACAATTGTTCACGCGTTTTGTGCTCCTAAACTTTGCAATTTGGCTCACACTCAATCATCAATTGGACACTCTTTGATATATTGGATAGAATATCACTCTTGGAATCTAACAAACATATTTAGTGGTCTTGTAATTTAGTGGATACATTCAAACTACAAGTTTTCATTGCAAGAAGAGATCATTTTGAATAGGTATGGTGAATTGTAAATAATTGTTTTCATTCACAATATTTCAGATCATTTTATTGATTTATGTTTTATCATATTCCTACAAGAATATATCTCTCATATACAAAAATTAATTTCACAAGAAGAATTCCCAACTTCACATCTAAACAAGTCTCATATTCTCCATACAAGATGAAGTATGCAATGTTAACTAATTTACATTTGCACA
>LPNX010380519.1:112026-141315 GCA_001517045.1 Pseudotsuga menziesii
ATTACACAAAATGGTGGCATAGATGAAGTTATCTCATGAGACTCGTCAATTAAAAAAAAACCTTTGAAGCAATCATGGAAGAGGGTCCATATTGAACAGCTCACCAAGTTGTCCATATTCTCTATGCAAGATGAAGTATGCAATGTAGACTAATAATCATTTTCACATGAATATATTTTGATTTCCCACAAGGATGACATAGATGAGGTTCTCTATCGAGACTCTTCAATTTGTATAAAAATATTGGAAGAAATCATGGGAGAGGGTCCATATTGAATAGTTCACCAACTTGTCCAAGCTCTCCTCTTCATGCTAGATTTTTCATAACATGCCTTTGAGCTTGACAGGGATGCCTCTACCTCAATGATTTCACCTTTTTTGGGGGGATTTTCAACCTCCTCATTATGTAATTAGTCAGTTTTTTCTCTTTAGTTAGTGTAAGTTAATGAGTGTAATTTATTCAATTTATTCCCAAGACATCCAAACACCAACTTGTGTCTTCCCTCACAACTAATGTGGCATATTACATGTAATGTCATCTCATCCGAAGGTGTTGGAAATGAAGAATATTTCACCTGTCTTCTTGTGACTTCCAATACTTTTTGAACACAAAGGAAGTCATAATTCTGTAGCTGTAATAACTGCAAACATGACTCTCTTTACTTGACTCAAATAGAGTATAGAAATGAAACTTTAGTTCGAACATAAAGAGAAACCTGTATTCAATGTTTATGTATTAATGCCAATAATTACCGTACTAACATATCTGTAATTTAGTTGATTATGTTGGAACACATCATGTTTCTTGTATAATGGAACTAATACCTTATTTGTTGCTTCTTATGCAGGGATAGACCTCATAGTTTTGATAAATAAACTTTTGGAGATGGGAAACTCACGTAACAGAGTAAGAAAAACTAGAAGAAATATGCCCATTGAAAAGGAAAATGAGGTAAGAGAAAAGGCAAGGTTGGCGATGGACAGAGTGACACATGGTCCAGACATTTCCACTGATACTGCGACCGATCCTAACAAAGTTGATGACATAAAAACCTCTAGTTTAGAACCACATATGCAGTGGTTGCATCTAATGAATCCAATTCAAATTCCAACATCAACACAGTCTCCAATGAACAATCCATCAATGGGCCATGTTGAAGCTCTTGAAGACATAGGTATATTGAGAGACATTGAGTACGTGGAAATTTTATAAATCATTTTTTAATGCAAATTAAGAAATGTATCCTCAACCATAATTAGATTCCCAAATTCTTAAAGGGTGATATCTCAATTGAAGAGTGTCTTCCTTACAAGCAGGAGGATGTTGGTTTGATTCCTCTTTTCCCTAATAATATTGCAATATCAGTTAAAAGCGTCTAAATTAGTGACCAAAAAATGAGAGATAAGTGACCAAACAAAATGACCAAAATTGACATATAAAATGACTAAATTAGTGACCAAAAATTGAGAGATAAGTGACCAAAAAAAAACCAAAATTCACATATAAATGACCAAATGGAATTTTTGTTGGCTAATTTCCTATATCTTATCATGCGACCAAAAATGTGGTCATATTTAGTTTATTCGACCAAATTAATGACCTCAAGACATGTTATAAATCACCAAACTAAATATGACCACATTTTTGGTTGCGTGATAAGAGATAAAAAATTAGCCACCAGTGGTTGCCAAATCCAAAGTGGTCATTTATATGTAAATTTTGGTCATTTTTTTGACACATATCTCTCATTTTGTACTAGTGTAACTAGTACCTCTATTGTGGTATAATAATGGTGCTCATACCCATATGTAGGCCAATTATACATTACAATTATCCCATGTGGTGATTTAAAGATGCATTCAAGGAACTATAAGCTAATGATATACATATGTTGTAGGAATTTTTCATTATAGTTGAGCAAAATAAACTTCATTTAAGTAATAAGCCTATTTTTGTCCTTCCCTTAAATTGGTTAGAACTCAAGTTTTGTCTTTCATTCAAAACTAACATAGTCATGACAACTGTATCTTACTTGGAGTTAAATGACACCCTAAAAAGGTAATGTGTACTAGTTTGAGGAATCAAACATGGTTCTTAAACCCAAGAAGAAAGGTTTATATATAGAATATATCATTTCCCTCCCTTGACTATACTCAAGGATCCAAGTCCCATCGATTATGGCTAAGAACTAGTAATGTCACCCATTTCCAAATTGAATCTCAAAGACTCCCCATAGATGACTTATGTCATGGTTTTTAGGTGTTTCTCGGGGTGTTTTAGATTAATATGATTTATTTAAGTCTTGATACCATTATTTCCACTATCACAAAGTTAATTTATTGACACCCATTTTCATTGCACAAAACCTACCCTTTACACATGTATCACTCTCAAAGTCCAAATAATATCTACAAAGTTTAACATATTGGATGGAGGACTCATTTAAAGATCTCAAGCTTAAAAAAATCAACAAGATCATAAACCATTTGTTTTCATTTTCTGGTTATGGCCAAGTCCCCATGACCCACCATGATGTGAAAAATATTCTAATGGCATCTAGATTCCAAATAAAACTTTTATATATCCTAGAGAAAGGCGATTTCCCTATTGTTTTCAATTATGATTGATTCTGGGGAGCATTTTTCAAGGTGTAAGTGCTTTTTTTTCCTGACTTCACATTGGTTAGACCAACATAAATATTCGTAATGCACAATACCTATTTAAGGAGCCCATATCCCTCTAACAGAAAAAATATACCTAGCAAAACATTATACAAATCACCACTCACCATTGAAAAAATACTTATTGAAGAGTGAAAAGTTCACTACATCTATCCAAAGAATTTGGTTGTTAGAGGAAAATAGTTAAAACATTTATTTATTTATAAATTATCCATTGGTAACATGTTATATAGTTTCATTATACATATAGTTATATTCTTTGCTCCTTGACATACTTGTAGGGAATGGTAATGTTACAAAAAATACTTGTAGGATTTGGGTACAAAATAGATTTTGGCTAGAAGGATACAATAATTAAGAGGATGGTGGAAAGTTATTAAGTATTTTGTGGGGAAATTCAATGAGCTTGAGAGGGATGCTACCTAGTACCTAAAGTGCATTTTTTTTCTATTCCCACCTTATTTTTAATATTCATTTAATAATTGTTTGTTGGTGCAAGCTACTAATGGACACAAATGGTATCATATGGTATCGCATGGGTGGCATATGCAAATTTTATATCCTAAATTATTTCATATTGAATATAGTTTATGAAACATTGTAATGTGATTGGAAGAGACATTTTATTTCCAAACAATAAGTAGAAAGAGTGAAAAAAATTAGTCCTTCATCCATGTGTTGATGCCTAGAAAAATCCCAGGTACCAAGCAATAGGGATTCTCCTCAGTGAACAATCCCAATTAGATCAGACATCGTTTGGTTTGGGGAACCCGTTCGATTCATAGTTCTTGCTACCATATATTAATTTGTTTAATCTTGTATTGGATACGACCTAGTTCACCGTTTATAATATTTTTGTTTTAAGAATGATATGCAGGTTCCTAAGCTAAATGAAAGTCTAATCTAGATATAAAACTAAACTATTATATCCCCTCTCAGGGAGAAAATTTATAGTTCAGCGTAATATACTGTAAATCCTCATAGATTTCTAACATATAGTTGTACCAATTCAATAATCACATTCAGAGAAGAAAGAATACCATAGATATCCCTAATATGATTAAACCATTAATTAACTTGTCATACAAAGAGATTTATAGAGACAACAAACATTCATGACCAAGGAAGTAGTTCCAGGAGGTTAGAACAATCTCACTGTTGAAGTCTTCATTTTTATTGGGTTTATGAGCATCTCATTTGTGCGCTTGTAAATTTTGCCCGATTTTTAGAGATCTAAGTGTTGTTATGGAATCTACTAAATCGACCCATCCATCATTCATGTGTGGATCTTAGGTACGGATCCAAAAATGAGTAAGCCTTCATTTTCCAAGTATTATGAATCATTACAGCTTTGTTCTTGTGTATAGGAAATTCAATCAATGGCTGCATTTTTATTTAAATGTTTTGGGACGTGGTTCTCTACGTTTTGATATTGTCTGAGTCCTAGTATATGTAATTCGATTTGGAATAGATTATCTCTATATTGGTATAAAACATTTCCATGTCTGCGTTTTGATATTGTCTGAGTCTGAGTCTATGCAATTTGATTTGGAATCAATTAACTCTGTATTGGTATGAAACATTTCCATCTCTGCATTTCATTTCAAATGAGATCTGTAAGAATTGTTTGTGTTTAATTTATGAAATATCTAATTCAAATAAGATCTGCATGGTATGGATCATGGCATGATTGTCAATGTCAACATTTTTGGATGGTAATCATAGAATGAGGAAAACTCATTCACGATGTTCAATACTTTGTGTTTTTTATAAACATTACTAATTGAAATTCCTTTCTTTATAATATATATATTAGTGAGAGCATTACTATGGTTATATATATTTAAGTATGAGATAAACGTTTCTTTGGGTTTAAAATTATATATTATGGAAAACATTACCATGACTAGATGTCTATATATTGGAAACTTTTTCATGAATAAGTGTATGTATGAAACTTACCTTAACCAAACAATAGTATATTATATGATTTTAGTAATAGGATCCTCACTTGTGTAAATTAGAGTATGTGATATATAACCTAAAGCATGGAGTAAAGGGGTTATACTTGTAAGACCTGGTAATACCTCAGGTTAAATTTTATACATTGTCATAAAAAGATTTGTAGAGGAGTTAACTATCTCCCAAACCTTAGTGGATTCGTCTCCTAGCTCGGTGGTTGATTTAGACGGATAAACATACGTCAAATGAAGCCTACGATTGGCAGGAAAGTGGCTGACACGTTTTCAGTCTACCAAGCTAAGATAAGTAGTCTTTAACAACTATATTTTGTTTTGGATTTAATTTGCATTGTTTATAAAACTTATGCTCTTGGTTGTATAGTACTAATATGTATGTTGATTTATATAAAGTGGTGGTTGCAGAATTTTTCTTTCCATGGTGAAAAAGCCTTGAAGTAACTCTTGAAGGACATGTGCAAAATATATTAGTTGTTTATATGCAATATTATTTTACTTAGTTTCTTTTATTATCTAAATCATATCTAAGTTTTGTTGTTTAATCCACTCAGGAGACCATGTCTCATCTCGAATGGTTACACTCATAAAACCAAGTTCATAATATAGCACCTTGATATGGAAATTGGTTTACCACCTTTAAAAGACTATGCTAATGTGTAATTGGTAGCTCATGCAAAGGATAGTCGTGCAACAAATGTAACGGTTCTATCTTATTGCATATTTTCACGAAGATTCGCTTATGCAGATTTGTATTAGAATGGTTGTAGTTTGGCGATTCTTAATTGCAAACAAATCTTTATAGTTAAGTAAACAATGAGTTTAATTTAATTGTTATCTTTTTACATCTTGTTTGTATGTGTTTAAGTAGAAATTTTACCAACCTAGGGAAGAACCTATTTAGGTAATTTTGGGTATGCTACAATTGGTATCAGAGCTTAGGTTAACAACACTATGGCCAAATGGACCCGCATATACACAAGTAAGTTGTGTACTCTCTGAATTAATATTTATTAAAAAAAAATGGTTTGCGTAAGAGTTTATCTTGCAACATGTAAGCTAAATAAAGTTAAATTTTTAAATGAGACATTAAATTATTTACATAAACCTAATGTGATGACTAGAGTATACATGGTTGCCCCAATTAAAATGCATAAATGAAAAAGGAAGTAATATAAACTGTAACTTACATTAGTTACAGGTGAACTTAAGGATAATGGATAATTAAGTTGGTCCTTAAACCTCCCTGTTAATTAAATCTGTAGTTAGAAAATTAGAGATTCTGGTTGTTAAGATTCAAAAATTTAAATCACTGAGCGTTGATTAGGGTGATGTCTGATTTCACTCTTGTGCCCATTATGATAGTAATCAGTCGAAGTATAGTTGAGGTAGTCAAGCTCATATTTCAAGTTTCTTTTGAATCCTTCCATTTGTCACCAGATGCATGTATGAATTTATTAGGGCATGAATTATATATTGAAGAAATTGAAGCGTTCCATTTCTTCTACCTCATCATCATGACGATATGGTTGCATGGTAAAAGATCTATGAAAAGTGTTATGGAACCCTCTCCACATAGATCTTTGGTGGGATTTACTTATCCCTGAAGATTTAGCTAACAACAATATCTTAGTCTATGACCATGTTATGATCTTAGTCTACGAAACTCTTCATTTTTGTTTCATTTATGATAGTTTTTAACATGTTATTTGTGAGGATAACCTTATATCTTATTAACCAAGATAAACTATATGCTCTAATTTTAAGTGAGTATCAAATTTTACTACAAGGACTTATTGTAAAGCATAGTGAAGTTTATATTTGGTTAAAATTATACATTGTTATAGACATTAAAAATCACTAAATGAATGACTTAATGAAGTAGTTATTCCCAAAACATAGAAGATGTAAACCAAAGGAAATTGAAGTATTATTGAAATTATTATATATGTTTTACAAAATGTTGGAAGTATCGAATTATGAAATTCGAATAGAATGTTGAGGATGATGAATGTAAGTTCTGGAGGAGTTCATGTTAAAATGATTTTATGATAAATTGTAAAAGATCATTTATTTTAGAATCTATTATGTGTCATCATCACTGTCATTGTTTTGGAGTAGCTATGGGTACCGAGACATGGTAACGGTAATAATAGGAACCAAAAGAGGATGTTTATTTCAGATGATCATGTAATGACCAATATTCTTGAACTTGATGAAAGACAAGAGAGCAATATATTATGCATGGTAAGCATATGGTAAAACTATGAATAAATATTAAGGACTCATGAAAAACTATGTTAAATAATGAGTAAGAACACATGTGAACCTATTTGATGTTATTTTTTTGCATATTGTAATTATCAAATATGAAATAAATGATAAATGATTGATGGTTAAAAGTAACTTTTCCTAGACTCAAGCAAGAGGATGCAAGTGGAAAAGAAATTCCTGGACTCAACCATGCAGGATTAAGGGGAAAGAACCTTTATCTGAGGGAACACCAAGGGGAAAAATTGAGGATCTAGCTCTACTTTGCTAAAGTAACTTTTCCTAGATTCAAGCAAGAGGCTGGGTGGAAAAGAAATTCCTAGACTCAAGCAAGGAGGCTTGAGGGGAATTGTGAGAGAGTCTGTGATATCAATGCAAAGACCTAGGAACAAAGTTTGACATATGGAAAAAAGGATGTTGTTTGATGTTTTTGAGGGGAAAATTTTTAACCAGCAATCAAAAGGGAGAGTAACCTGAAATTTTTAGCCTGTAAGTCCAATTGGTGTCAGCAACTCGAGAGAGAGTTTTATGTTCAGCAGAGAGTTGTTAAAAATGAAAAAATCAAGGGATAATTTGTTTATAAACAAAAGTTTTGTTTAATTTGTTCAAATAAAATGCATATTGACGATTTTCCTAGTAACCAGGCTGCTAAATGTCTTAATCTATCACTGTTATGAATACTTAAGTAGGAAAATTCCCTCAAGGGCGAGAATGAATGCTAAATTTTAAAAAGGCACAAACAAAGTATGAAATATTTTCCGTTAATTTCAAATGTTATTGTAATTTCCATTTTTGAAATTTTATTAAATGACCAATTTTTTCACTTTTTCCCCAATTTTGACCTTAACTGGTTTTGATGTCTACACCTCCAAATTGGCCCAAATGCTCCCAATTTTTTTCAGAAGGTACATGAATGATATTATAACTTACATATTATGTTCAAAAATGTTCTATGACACCTCAATTACTTCTGTAAAAATTTTTAGTGTTCTGTTCAAAGTAGGATTCTTTACTAGCAAATTAGGGCTCAAATCCCCTCTGGGTGATTGTCGGAAATGGCTTCTCAAATGGTGCCAAAGTCACTCAAATTTAAGAATAGAGGTAGGGGACGTGTAAGGGAAATTTTGAAAGTATCATATGAATAATGGTTCAGTTTATAAATTATGTTATAACTCTTTCCAAAACATCTCCCAAATCACAATTTCGACCCTTGGGGAAAATGCACCAAACCTTCTCCCAATGCAATAAAAACGAGTAAAATGGATTCCAATGCTTAAGTAATAAACATGAGAGTTTAAATACACATTAATTACAGTCCATTCATCATATATTTATCAGAGATCTATTCCCCCGTTTGAAATAATAAGCATTACCATGTCATATATCAAAATAGAGTGGAAATGGTCACTCTTTGCTCATTAAAAGTCATTTTGACATACAAAGCTAGGGTATTTATACATGAAAATTTATGATAAATAATAAAAAATAGTATTTAACTAATTACAATCATAAATATACCAGGAATATCTCTCCCAAAAATTACATTATCTGACCCAAGGCACAATCCCTCCATGACCATGAATATGCAAAGAAAACTAGAAATGGTTCATAAAGAGTGTTGCAATATAAGAATACACATGGTTTCCTGTATATTACACCTGAAAATAAGAATCCATTAAATATCCTTGAAAGAATTGCTTTTCCTCTCCAGACACCAACTTGGATGGGAATATTTCACCCTCGAAATTGGCTAAGCCAAGAAAACTAGTCATCCACTAGCTCTCACAATTCACAAATGATAAAAAACTATTCTCTTGGTTGATTCCAATAATTTATAAAAATACTTATAATAATGAGGTTCCCAATCCATCCATAAAATCAATCCAATTCGAATTAGGGTGTGGGATCATGATTTGCCATATGTCCCCTCTTTCCTAGCCTTCCACCTTCCCCAAATTTGAGTAGGAGCCCATTGAGCTTCCCAAACTCATATGAGATCTCTATTGGAGGTTATATTTCGACACGACATGTAATATATGTCATATGTCAGTCTTTAGACCTGATTTGTGTCATAGGTTTCATAGCATCTTCATCATTATTGTCATAGAGCTAGGGAATCTAGTCAAAGTGTCTCACTGGTTCCAAAATGACTCTTCATTTACAATGTAAGTTACATTTCTTCCCAAATTTGACATATTATGTATATGTAAAAGTTTATTATCATTATAACTCATCCAAGAACCTTTAGGCTTCCCATGGATTCAAAATTGCAAGAGGAGGATGCCATGTGGCACCAAATTTCTAGCTTGTGTGGGCCCCATAGTCTCCATGTGTCTCCATGCTCCATTGCCACTTCAATTTTCTCTTGTATTTATTTAATAATCTAAATTATTAAATATTTATCCCATGCTAATGTCTAAACATCATTATTATCTCCCTTATTAAAATTTCAAATGTATCCATCCAACCTAGGGAACTAGTAGGATTGATGGAATTGTCCTGCTATGCATTTATTTGAATGGGGACATTACAGTGCTCTCCACCCAAGATTTATTGTCCTCAATAAATTTCAGATTTGGATGCTGAAAAATATTCTCCTCTTCCCACATGGAATATTGACTTGGTAGATCCTTCCATTGTACTAAGTATTCTTTGATAGTTCTGCTTCTCAATCTCCTTTCCCTTGTCTTCAAAATATTTTCCGGAACAAGTGTGAGCTGACCTTAATCATCCAAAGGAGGAAGTATTTATGAAGTGAAAATTTGCTGACCAAGATCCTTTTTGAGACAATAAACATGAAATACATTATGGATTTTACTCCCTTTCAGAAATTCCAATTCATATGCTACTTCTCTAATCTTCTGAACTATCTTGTATGGGCCATAGTATCTTGGTTTTAGCTTTTCTACCCCATTATTTTTGAGAGATGTTTGTTTGTATGGATGCAACCTAAAATATACTAAATCATTAACATGAAAATTCCTTTATTATCTATGTCTATCGACATATTGTTTTTGCTGATTTTGGGCAACCTACAAATTGTCTTTCAATAGCTTTAAATTTTCTTGGCTCTCTTCCACCCAATATTTGGATTTTGGAACTCTACCGTTCAAAAATATCATATCAACAAAGGTAAGTGCATCATAGCCATATAATTATTTGAAAGGAAACATCCCTATTGACATATGAAAAGTGGTGTTGTAGCAAAACTCACCCAAGTGTAGCCATTTTGTCCATGTTTTTTGCTGCTCCCCCACATAGTTTCTTAGGTACCCTTCCAACCGTTGGTTCACCCTCTTTATTTTTCCATCAGTTTGTGAATGATATCTTGTACTTGAATTCAACTGAGTTCCCACCAATATAAAAATTTCTTGCCAAAAAGCACCCATGAATCTACTGTCTCTATCACTTACAATGCTCTTGGGGATCCCATGCAATTTGAAGATTTCTTCAAAAAACATATCAGCCACTTGTACAACACTAAATATGATGTAACATAAAATAAATGAGAATTTTTTTTCAATCTATCCACTACCACATATATTCAATCCTTACCCAATTATTTGGGAAACCGGTGATGAAGTCCATTGAGATACTGTCCCATTTTTTCTCTGGAATGGGAAATGGTTGCAATTAACCAACCGGGTATGTAAGTTATGATTTGTTTTGCTGGAATAAACTAAATTCATTCACATATTTCTGAACATATTCCTTTATCCCCTTCCAAAAGAATCTTTTCCTCAATTTCCTATAAGTGTTAAAGATCCCCGGATGGCTAGCTAGTGGGGAATTATGTGCTTCTTGCAAAATTTTATATTTAAGATCTGAATCTGGAACCAAATAAATGTTTCTCTTATAATATATCAACCCATTCACAATACTATAGTTATCAGCCCCCTTTATTCCATCTAACACATCACAAGAAAATTTATCTTTGGAATATTCAACTAGTAACATATTTTTCCAATCTCTAGCAATGTCCATGAGAGAAAAAGAAGGTCTTTTAGTTAATGCATCTCCTACAATGTTATTATTCCCTTTCACATATTCAATATCAATATCATAATATTGAATCTTTCTTATCCACTTTTTTTTCCTTTCATTTAGATCGGTTTGGGTGAGGAAGTGCCTTAGACTATTGTGGTCAGTTTTTACCACAAACTTGTTTCCTACCAAGTATTGTCAAAACTTGGTCGATGCATGCATGATGTCCAACATTTATCTGTCATATATGGAGTAAATTTTTTCATGAGGCTGCAATTTTCTGCTATCAATGGCTATAGGGTGTTGGCCTTGCTTTAGGACAGTCCCTATTCCTCCACCTGAAGCATAACATTCAACAACAAAAGGTTTAGAAAAATCAGGTAATGCAAGTATGGCACAACTACTCATTACCTGTTTCATTTTTTGGAAGGAATTTTCAGCCTCTTCATACCACTTGAAATCATCCTTCTTAGTCAAATCAGTGAGTGGAGAAGTCAACTTGGAGAACCCTTTCACAAACTTTCTATAATAGGTGCATATTCTAATGAAACCTCTTAATTCAGTGAGTTTTTTTGGTGATGTCCATTCTAACATAGCCTCGATTATTTCCATGTGTACTTTCACACCTTATTTACCAATAATGTTCCCGAGATACAATATTTCCTTCATCCCAAGTTCACATTTAGACATCTTAGCAAAAATGATTGTTCTTGCAAAGTTCTCAACACAATATATAGATGATGCAAGTTCGCTTCCTAGGTTTTACTGTAAATGAGAATATCATCAAAGAAGACCAAAAAAAACCTTCTAATATTCTTGCAAAATATTCTATTCATGCATGATTTAAATGTGGATGGAGAATTGGTTAATTCAAATGGCATAACAAGAAACTCAAAGTGACCATAATGACATAAAAAATCAGTCTTTTGCACATCTTCTTCCTTCATTTGAATTTGGTGATAACCTGATCTAAGGTCAATTTTGGAGAAATATTTGGTTCCAAATAGCTCATTCATGAGCTCATCAATCCTAGGAATAGGATACCTATTCTTAATGGTCTTCTTGTTCAAAGATCTAAAATCTAACACATCCTCAAGGTTCCATCTTTTTTCTTTACCAACACTACTATAGAAGCATAAGGGCTAGAGATTCGTCTAATGAGCCCCAAATATAAGATTTCTTGGATGGCCTTATCAATATCATATATGAATTTATTGGGATGACTATAAGGTTGTATATGAATGGGTGGAGTACCCTCCTCCAAAATAAAGTTGTGCTCAACCCCCCTATCAGGTGGTCTACCATGTGAAAGATCCCTAAAAACGTTTTCATACTTTTTCAAAAACCTTTTTCAAGTGGAAGATCTCCTTTGGGTGTTCATAAATCTTTATGTTTGACTTGGGATATGTGATATGACATTTAGTAGACCATTCTATGTCCCCATGCTTCAATATAGATCTCGTAATATTGCAATTCACTACTTTATTTAGGTAATTGTGCTGCCCTATCACAACCCTTAGTACACCTTTCGAATCTTGAAACTTCATCTCAAGAATTTGATAATTCACTGTATGATCCCCTATAGAATACAACCATTGCACTCCAAAAACCACATTAGTATTAGAAATATCAACCACATAAAAAATATAAAAAAAGTATAGTTACCTACGGTGACTTGCAGCTTTGGAACCCATGTTTTGCACTGCATTGTGTTGTGACTCGGAATGACAACTGTGAAGCCATCGAAAGGTTCAGTAGGTATATTAATTTTCTCCTCCATCTCTGCCTCAATGAATTTATGTGTGGTTCCTCTATCTACCAAAACTGAATCTCCTTGTCCTAATACCACACCCTTGCATTGAATAGTGTGATAGCGAGGAACTACTGAAAGTACTACCATTATTGCTTTGTCTAGTGAAGGCTGATTTTATTCTTGTATTTATTCTTCAAATGCTATCTCATATGATTCTTCTTGATCATAATTGTGTCCTTATTCATCCATACCCCATTCATACTCATTATTATCAGAAAATGCTTCTATGTATTGAGCTTTTCCCTTAGTGCATTTATGCCCCGATGTCCATGGTTGAAAGCATGTGAAGCACAATTTTTTTCTTCAAAGTTCATCCCTGTTTAGTCCTTCTTTCTTATTCTTTTCATTTGAATCTTTTTGCAAAGGATTCTTTTCAGGTGCATCTATTTTTCAAGGCTTCTTTTCAAATTTGAAGTTAGACTTGGGAGGAAATCTTGCTCTAGGAAGCACATTTTGGAGATCTCTAGTCTAGCTCATTGCATCTTTTAATGTAGTGGGCTTATGGGATTTGAAATTTTTTTTTAAGGGTTCATCCAAACCTTCAGTGAAAAGAAATACTAACCTTCCCATAGACACATCAACCACCTTTAATGATATTTTTTTAAATTCCATCATATAATCAATCGGGGTCCCTACTTTCTTCAATTGTGTTAGTTCTTTGAAAGACAATTCAGGATCTTTTTGCTCAAATCTCTCTAGTACCCTGTCAATAAATTCTCCATATGTGTTAATCTGATCATGACCCAAATTATTTAGGCCATGGAACCACCATTCATTGGCATATCCTTCCAAGTGCAATATGGCCATTTTTAGCGGCATCTTCTTCCACCATTGGATTCAACTGAAAATACACATCTAATTTTTGCACCCAAGTGTTTGAAGAAATTTGGGAGGAAAAATCAAAAGTAGGGAGTGGAACTTTATTAATGGCACCGTTCAATTAATTTTTTTTTTATTATATAGAGACTTATTATCTTCCTTCTTTTTGAGTTTATTTGCAGCAAAAAAGTATTCATCATTACAATTTTCATCCAATTTATGCCATTCTTTTGCCATTGTAGCAAGTTCAAGTTGAATGTTAGGCTCTTCTTTGGGTACAATAAATTTAGGTGTATTATGCATTGGTGTGCTCTGAAATTCATGGGGTTTATTATGGCGTCATTGTTTTGAAAAAATATGCTCCCCCATTATCTTCTTTTCTTATGATTGTGAACTACTGCTATCTCCAATTACTCCTAATTTGCTTCCAAATTGGCTAACCAACAATTCGAATCCTTTCATAATATAGTGGTTCATTTTATTGGTTGTGTCATCAAAGAGAGGTTTTATGAGTTTAATATATTCCACCTTTACCTAATCAGTGTATTCCTTTCCCTCGATAGTCATAGTTTCAACATAATGTACCTCTTCTTCTTCTACTTCTTCTTCTTCAACAAAAACACCTTCAAATTAAGTATATAAGGGTGGTGGTTTATTTATTTGACTCCTTGTTAAGACTATTAGTTTAAAATACCATTCTATGATACCACTTGTAATTTCCATTTTTGAAATTTTATTAAATGACCAATTTTTCTTACTTTTTCCCCAATTTTGACTTTAACTAGTTTTGATGTCTAGACCTCCCAATTGGCCCAAATTCTCCCAAATTTTCTCAGAAGGTACATGAATGATATTACAACTTAAAAATTATGATAATGGATGTTTTTATGACCCCCAATTACTTATTAAAACTTGTTTAATGTTCTGTTCAAAGTAGGAGTCTTTACTAGCAAATTGGGGCTCTAATTCCCCCTAGATAATTACCGGAAATGGCTTCTCAAATGGTTCCAAAGTCACTTGAATTTCAGAATAGAGGAAGGGGATGTGTAAGGTAAATTTAAAAAGTCTCATATGCATCATGTTTTGGTTTGTACATGCTGTTATGACTCTTTCCAAAACTGCTCCCAGATCACAATTTTGACCCTTGAGGAAAATGCACCAAATCTTCTCCCAATGCAATAAAAATGAGTAGAATAGATTCCAATGCTTAAGTACTAAACATGAGAATTGAAATACACATTAATTAAATTCTATTCATAATACATTTATCAGATATACATTCTTCCATTTGAAACAATAATCATTACCATATCATATATCAAAATAGAGTGGAAATGATCACCGTTTGCTCATTAAAAGTCATTTTGACATACAACTCTTGGGTATTTCGACTTGAAATTTTTTTAAGTGAATAAAATATAATATTTAAATGATTACAATAATAAATATATCAGTAATATCTCTCTCAAATAGTACATGATCTCACCTAAGGAGAAATCCCTCCATCAGCATGAATATGCAAAGAAAACTGGAAATGGTTGATAGAGAGTGCCTCAATAGAATATTCCACATGATTTCCTGGATATTTCACTTGCAAATAAGACTCCATTAAATATGCTTGAAATACCTGAGTTTCCTCTCCAAACACCAACTTGGATGGGAATATTTCACCCTCGAAATTGGATAAGGCAAGAAAACTAGTCATCCACTAGCTCTCACAATTCACAAATGACAATTTCTCAAATGATAAAAAAATATTATATTGGTTTATTCCTATAATTTATAAAAATAATTAGCCTTATAAGGTTCCCAATACATCCATAAACTCAATCCAATTCGAATTAGGGTGTGGTCTCATGATTTTTCATGTGTCCCCTCTTTCTTAGCCTTCCACCTTTCCCAAATTTGAGTAGGAGCCCATCGAGCTTCCCCAACTCACATGAGAGCTCTCTTGGAGGTTATATTTTGACTTGACATGTCAGAGATGTCATATTTCATCCTTCAAACCTAATTTGTGTCATAGGTTTCATAACATCTTCATCATTGTTGTCATAGAGATATGAAATGTAGTCCAAGTGTCTCACTAGCTCCAAAATGACTCTTCCTTTCCCATGTAAGTTACATTTTTTACCAAATTCGACCTATGATGTATATGGCAAAGTGTATTAACCTTATAAATAATCCAAGAACCTTTATGCCTCCCATGGATTCGAAATTGCAGGAGGAGAATGCCATGTGGCACAAAATTTCTAGCTTGTGTGGGCCCCATAGTCTCCATGCTCCATTGCCACTTCAATTTTCTCTTGTATTTATTTAATAAGCTACATTATTAAATATTTATCCCATTCGAATGTCTAATCATCATTTATTATCTACCTTATTAAAATTCCAAATGTACATCCAACCTAGGGAACTAGTAGAATTGATGGAATTGTCTTGCTATGCATTTATTTGAATGGGGACATTACAGTTATGTTGTAGGAAAGACTTGTTGTTTATGTTCTAAGTTGGATTATGAATTAATGACATGTTTACTGAATAATTTTTTGGAAGACCTGCCTTTGTTGCACAAAAGTGAAGGTTATGAAGGATAAAGGCTTGCGAGAATTACAAAAGATTGAAGACAATCAAAGAAAAGATGAAGAACATCACGAGGGATTCGGAAGCAAGTGATAAGAACTTAAAGGGTAATGAACACAAAACCTTGGACGACTATGTAACATCGAGGACGGTGCTACTTCTAAGGGGGAAATTATGTAACATCCCCTTAGTACATGACCGAAAATGACAAAGAGTAAGCAAAAATAACTGTAAGTATTATCCTAGCCTCATCAAAATTAATGATCCTATGAGATTGAAAATGAGCACGACTAAGACGATATTTGGGGAGAAATCCACTAAGGGTGAGGCAAAGAATAAGGGAAGTAATGTGATCTGGTTGAGTTAAAAACTAGATGTCAAGTGGTTACCTATGAGTTGTAAAGACAAATTAACTACTTTTAAAACAATTTAGTCTACAGACCCATGTTCCCCAAAGAGAGCCTATGCGCTACTCATTGATTTTGCTAAACATAAACGTCTACTTTCGCAGATAGGTAAATAATAAGTGGAGAACCTTATGATGCTCCTGAAGGAGCGACCCCAAGGAGGAGTTTATTATTATTTTTTTTTTATTAAGAAAACTTTTAAACAAATAAGTGGAAAACACACAAATAATAGACACACATATTATATATACGTATAATATATATATATATATATATATATATATATATATATGGATAAAAAGGGGCTTTATTAGTTAAAAAAAGGACTACTTGTGAACAAAAAGAAGGATATTTTTCAAAATTACTAATATACATTTGTATGTGAAAAGGAAAATTAACAAAAAAGACCTAAATCACTACACCACATGTTTATTTGTTCTTTTTATGGAATTCCCTTTAAAAAAAGGAATTGGTCACCCTGTTTGAACAAGGTGGAAGATAGCTATAACGAGTTGTCTGCTTTGAAATACAAAAGGAATTCTATTTAAGTGTTAACACATTTATTTTATGGGAACGTCTTGGGAAGGAAAAGGTTTCATTTTGGGAGAAGAATGAAAGCTTGATAGATAGATTTTCCTGTGGGGAGGGGCGTGAGAAGAATCGTTTCCAGGCTTTCAGTGGATGGGAGTCGGCTCTTTGCTCCCAATTTCTCTTCTTGTTACGCCACCTACACTCTAGAATGGAGGTCTGTAGACTGCATTGAGGTATGGGTCTTGAAATCACTATGCATTATGGAGATTAAATTTCTATATTTTTCCACACCTGGGATATATAAACTTTTTGTAATCGTTCTTTCGATCTTCTTATGGATCTTTTTGTAAGAGTTGTTATGGAATATGACAATTGAGCCATCCATCATCCGTGTGTGGATCTTAGCTACGGATCCAAAAATGAGTACGGCTTCATTTTCCCTTCTTTGTGAATCATTACAGCTTTGTGCCTGCGTATAGGAAATTCAATCAAGGACTGCGTTTTTGATTTAAATGTTTTGGGATCTAGTTCTCTGTGTTTTGATATTTTCTGAGTATCAGTCTATGCAATTCGATTTGGAATCAAATAAATCTTTATTGGTATAAAACATTTCCATCTCTACATTTTGATATTGTCCGAGTCTCAGTCTATGCAGTTCGATTTGGAATCGATTAACTCTGTATTGGTATGATGAAACATTTCCATCTCTGCGTTTGATTTCAAATGAGATATGTAAGGATTGTATGCATTTAATTTAAGAAATATCTAATTCGAATCAGATATACAATGTATGGATCATGACATGACATGAGTGTCAATGCCGACATTTTTTGATGGTCATCATAGAATGAGGAAAACTCATTCACGATGCTCAATACTTTGTGTTTGTTATAAACATTACTATTTGAAATTCCTTGCTTTAAAATATATATATATATATATATATATAATAGTGAGAACATTACTATGGTTATATATATGTTTATGTTGCTTTGGGTTTAAAGCTATATATTATGGAAAACATTACCATGGCTTGATGTTTATATATGGGAGATGTTTTCATGAATAAGTGTATGTATGAACCTTACCTTAACCAAAGAATAGTATATTATAGGATTTTAGTAATAGGATCTCGACTTATGTAAATGAGAATATGTGATATATAACCTAAACCATGGAGTAAAGGGGTCATACTTGTAAGACCTGGTAAATTCTTAGGTTAAATTTTATATATTGTCATAAAAAGCTTTGTAGAGGAGTTAACTATCTCCCAAACCTTAGTGGATTCATCGTCTAGCTCATGGGTGGATTTAGACAGATAAACATATGTGAAATAAAGCCTACAATTGGGAGGAATGTCGTAGTCACGTTTTCAGACACCCAAACTAAGAGAAGTAGTATTTAACAACTAAATTTGCTTATGGATTTAATTTACCTTGTTTATAAAACTTATTCTCTTGGTTATATAGTACTAATATGCATGTTGAGTTATATAAAGTGGTGGTTGTAGAAGTTTCCTTCCAATGGTGAAAATGCGTTGAAGTAACTCTCGAAGGACAAGCGTAAAATAAATTAGTTGTTTATATGCATAGTTTTTTTACTTAGTTTCTTTTATTATCTAAATTATATCTAACTTTTGTTGTTTACTCCACTCAGGAGACCATGTCTCATCTTGGATGGTTACACTCAGGAAATCAAGTTCATATTATAGCACCCTTTTATGGAAAGTGATTTACCACCTTAAAAAGACAGGGTTAATGTGTAATTGATACCTCATGCAAAGGATAGCCATGTGACAAATGTAACAGTGGTATCTTATTGAAAATTTTGAAGAAGGTTCACTTATATAGATTTGTATTAGAATGGTTGTAGTTTGATGATTCTTAATTACAACCAAATGCTTTTAGTTAAGCAAACAATGAGTTTAAATTAATCGTTGTCTTTTTACATGTTCTTTGGATGTGTTTAAGTAGAAAGTTTATCACCCTAGGGAAGAACCTATTCAGGTAATTTGGGGTATGCTACAAGAGTATCTAGTTTAAATCTATATACATTATATAAAATATTTTTGAAAATCATAGTATATTTTTAAACAAATATTTAAATCTAAACCTAAAAAATTCTACAAGGAGTACTTTTGAATCTGGATAATGCTTTCCAAGACTCTATGTCCACCGTGAACTCTCCAACTCCAAGGGATTCTAGGCTCCAGTTTCTAGCCTTCTAAGTTCCAAATTTCAACTTCAAACTTTCAAATAATTTAGTTGAGCATTGAGCACTGAAATTTGTACTATGTTGATGCTAATTACAGTAGTACCAAAAATTTAAAAATAATAGAAAAAATAAATGACATTTTTTTCTTTCATTAAAAAAAAAAAACTTATAAAATAGGAAAGCATAGATGACGGAAACAATACTAACTTAATATTTTATTTTTTTAGTGAAAGTATGGTTGGAATTTAGAAAGTATAATTTTATATGATAATAAGATAAAAGTACTGATATTACTAATTTACTAGTAGTAATTTATAATGAGGTTTTAGTGATTTTGTTGCCCTTCAAAAATATTACTAATATAATGACGTTTTAAAAATTATATTGCCCTTCAAAAATACGTTTAAATGATAAATTTAGCCTTTAGGAAAAGAAACCTACTAAAATTTTTAACCGTATTTGACGGTCAAAATGCCCCATAACGGTCATTTTGGTCGTCAAATTCCAGCACTGTATGACAATGAAGCACATAAAATCAAATGGATGGATGACTTATTAACCACTATAGATTCGTTTTGAACTTGGATTTACTAAGTATCAAGAGAGATCCAATTTCTTGAGGTATAATTTTTTTTTTATATTAAATCTTTTATAGGCTAAGAAAAAAATTATCCCACAAGAAATTGGATTTCTTGGTTGCTTAATAGATGCATGTTTAAGATAGATCTATGGTTGTTTTAATTTTTTTTTATTCTAAGTCAACATAAAAAAAATCAATTACTTTTTATTTTTAATAATTTATTATGCCACATATGAACACTATATTACACAACGTGACAAAAGTGACATCATTTCCCCCATAATGGGATTTAAGCACCTCACTACTCTTTGTGCAATTAGTGTTATCCATATGTTTATGTTTCACACCCTTTCTCTTCTTGCTCTTTTGATTTTACAAATTAGTATATTCTTGAGGTTGCACTTGGTACATGTTTTCTATAAGAGTGGAAGGAAATTGAAGTTTGGGTACACTTGATTGGGCCTAAGAGAACATTTGTTTCCTCTTATGAGGTTATAAGTTTAAATACATAAAATGTACGGTATGTAAATCTCCTTAAACTTTAGCATTCAAATAGATATACCTTAAAAATAATTTATTATTATAGAGATAAGAGAAATATTTTTTTTGAAAAAAGTTGAGTATATTTAAAATTTTTAAAAAAATATAAAAGCTAAAATATGGCCTTTTGTTTAATTTGTCCAAAAATTGAATAATAAAAAAAATTATTAAAATTTATATTTTAGGACTTTCATTACAATTACCTTTTTATATTTATATGTAAAGTAAGGAACACATCTCCATTGCAATTGCCACCTTTGTCATAGATAATGGATGATATTAGTCATTTAATAACCTTTAATTCATCATCCCTTTCATCACCTATGTGAACTACTTTATATATTGAGGTTCATCAATCAACATGATTAAAAAGTGGTGAATATTTTGGGTTGCCACCTCCCAAGTTTTGGTATTAAATCTAAGTATTTATTGATAGGCTGTAGATTGGTTGTTGTTGATCCTTCCATCAATCTTCTTTTAATCCATCACTGTAGCCTTGTCAAGGATCCAACTAATGTGTGACATGTAGATTTTGTAGGCTTTGACCATAATTGATGGTTGATTTGATTTAACATTCATGAAGGTTATTATGAACACTTCACAAATTCTATCAAATCGCAACATGCGAGCATTGATACCAAGGTGAATTATGTGTCACGTGTCATTCTATCTTTCATCAACAATATCTGCAATCATATGTCCCCTAATTATTTGCATCCAATGGTTGATGGGACAAGAAATGGGAATCTTGGTTAATGCTTCCAAGAACACTAAAATTGCAATGTCTCATCTTGATCTATGCATATGATGATTAAAGTGATTTTGGTTGTACAATCCTTTGTGAATTGTCTAAATATATCGATATCCTCTAATATCTCATCACATGTCATGTACCTTATGCAAATTCCTTCAACATCACAATTTCATACCTTGTCCTCTCAATGGTCCTTACTCATCCCATTTCCACTTGTTGGATTATTTCAATTTATCCCTCCTCCTTAGATCACTTGACTATATTTATAATCCATGGGGTATACATCTATTTGGATAATTTCTCCTACTTCAAAGTGGTACTATAATAATAAGAAACGCTAATTAGTTTTTCATTTCAAAACAAGGGTGAAATTTATCCCATGAGATAATTTTATATTATTTTCCAAAAATAACATATGCTAATATTGATTTTTTCTAAAATGATTCACTCAAATTCCACAGGATACATATGTTGATTTTATGTTGGGTGTAGGTCTAGTCCTCATCTAGGTCTTCATCATAACCATGAGCAAGCCATCATGTAGGTACAACCTAGGACCATACATTAAATTTCCACTGTAAACACCTACGTTAGGATACTATCATCTCGTTGTATTCAGATCATCTCATCATCATACAAAGAACATCTCAGATGCATACTATTGGCATTTTTCCTACCTCTGACCTAGCTTCAGTCTCTTCCTTTGTGCATAACAAATCCCAAGATATCAGGATGACAAAGTAAGGCTCAGTTGGAAAGAACTACGATGTAGATGCAGTGTCACCCGATATATCTCTCTATGGGTAACTACCAGAACCAAGTTTCCGCAGCTGGGTGGGGGAATTTCATGTTCCTTGGTCTTCTACCAAGACACTTGACGGAGGCTGATGGGTGGGGTATTAATACTTACTATACACATTTAATCTGTGACACAACTCATCCTTTGATAAGAATTATGACAACAAAGACAATGCATCATAGATACATTCACAATAACCATGTGATAAACATATATAAGCTCTGTTGTAAGCGAATACATAAACATTCCTTCACAATAAATTACATTTATGACTTAATCACATTCATCATTCACACACTTGACACTGAATCTAACATGGAAACCCATCCAGAAAAAACCACAAAGGCGATCTTCATCTGGCATGAGAAATATATGGCACCTTTAGTCTGTGCACTAAGCTAAAGAATATGTTCTAGATATTTTTTATTTTATCTATACATACTTCTTTCTCCTCTCATGCTCTCCGCTCTTTTGTTCTCTACTCTTCTTCTACTTCACTCTATTTATGATCCACACATAGCCTGGATCAACTCAATCTCTTCTATGACTTCTACTAATGATACACACACAACATAGATTGACTAAATCTCTTCTACACTCCTATGCACTCAGGTGCAGGGCCTTCAACTCTTCTCTGCAACTCAACGAATCAATAGACTAACATAAAATACAAATCAAATTGTCACTAAATGACTAGATTCTATTGAAACTAACATTAATAGACCCTTTGGAGGATAACCCGCATACAGCTCGGGTTCCTCCTTTTATAGGTTCTTACATGTCTCTTTCATCTGACTTCATACAGTTGGCCAACAAGATTTATTTCCTATTCTATCGATGCATGAAAGTAGGCACTAACAACCTGGCTTACAAAGATGATTTCATACATTCGGATCCCGCCAACTCTAGTCGACTTTGTACCCATGATATTTTTGAGCTGTCTCTTTCTAGTCGTTGCATCATTGCATGTCTTCTCACATGGTTCACTCCACTACATCATTCCTTTTTTCATCCTCTCCTTTTGTCATTGTTCATCTTCCATCGCAGCCTCTCTTCTATCACAGCTCTCCTCTTCTCCTGTTCTTCCTTCTTTACTTTTGTCGCAGAGCCTTTCACTTCCATTAACCTGACTCTTTTCCATCCTTGGGTGCAATTCTAACTGAATTCTTCCTATCTTCCCCTGGGCCCAATATCCCCCCAACACTCACATGTGGCTCCTACTAAGCCACATAAGGATATTGTTCCATATCTTTACTTGTGTTGACATGACCTCGAAAATCTTGCAATATTTTCACTACTTTCTCTGTCTCCTGTCGCACCTCTTCCTCTTCTTTCTACAAATTATCCACAAGGTTGAAACTAAGGTGTTCCGACAGTATGATCCTTGTCTCTTGTACTTCCCAATGTACTCTCTATTATACATGCTGGATAATCCCTGTAACTCTTTCAGCTTTAGCCTGCAACTCTTCAATTTTATTTGTCTGTTGTTATTGTTGTGTGCATAGCACCATCACTTGTTGTTGCAATTTATTCATTTCTTCCACCTTAGCCATCTTCTGCACTAAGTAAAATTGCTTCATCCCATTCTTTAGATGAGTTACTTCTATCTCAGTTGTGCACATCTCATCTATGATTTTTTCTGGTTCAGTGTCTTCCATCAAAGGTTTCTAATCTTGAGAGACTTGGTCAACAAAATTAGCACATAGTTCCTTTGCCTCTTCTATCTTTTTTGTAGCTTCTGCTGCTGCTTTTGTTATTTCTTCTAACACTTCTGGTGCTGTGCTTGGTCTTATCTGCACCTCTAACTCTACAAATTTATTTTAAAGGTCATCTTATATCTCTCCAAGTCGAATGACCTTGGCCTATGGAAACATTTCCTTTGTTATGCCTTCTTCTGCAAAATTTGTACATGCAAGGGATATAGCCTTGTCGAGCATTTGCCTATTTTATTCCCAGGTATTTGTCTTTTACTCGACCTATTGTACTGCCTAGTTCATCTTATTAATACTTTTATTTGCAATTTTCTCCTTCTTAATCAAGGAACCTTCTCTTAATTTCATTTCTACGACTACGAATGCACATACCTCAGTCACGTAGATCTGTGAAAAATATATGGTTATCATCCATATTATTTTGGTGAAATCATTAAATTATGGGGTTCCCATATAAAGAACTTATCTTGACACTTGTGTTTAGATTAGTGGACCCTACACTAGTATTTTGATTGGCCATTCTTTAGAAGTTCCACGTATATACTATGACTCATTTTTTTTAGGCACATAGTCCACTACAATTCTAACCTCTGCAACAACTTTACATAACACTTTAGGAAAATCAGTAATAGTACCTGTAAGCTTCGTCTGTCGCTTGTTTATTTTCTAAAATCCTATCTCTGCAATTTCTTCCATCACTTCTGTTAACTACGTGAAATATTCCCCATCAATGACGATGGTATTGGAAAATATGTCAGAATTTCTCTTTTTCTTTCATTTAGACTTTGCCTTCTTTGTATTGGTCTCCTTTCTTTCCTTTCTCACATCTTGGTCTATCGGATACGAGATCGAACTAGTTTGAGTTGAATCATGATCTTGTCAATTGTCCCGCGGGTCCTCTTCTTCTTATTTTTGTTGCGATGATTGTGGTTTGTCCTGTTCTAGGTCACTAGCTACTATTTGTTCCTCTAAGACAGAGACACATCACTCCTTTGACCATACATAAAAAATGGATTCAAGTTCTTCTTCACTTAGTATAAATTTCATTACCAGTGATTGTCGTTGTGGGTCTTGTAGAGGCTGTATCATAACATGATGCGTCCCAATTTGAAACTTAATGACTTGGAGGAATAACATAACAGTGCCATCCTCAAGTCTCGTATTCTTTCGTAGTTGATTCCTCAGTGCCTCTCCATGTATACAAAATTCAATATTACTATCCTACTGCCTCTCCTTGTTTTCATGAATGAACCAGAGATTCTAGTATCTAGCTCCCCTGCAGAGAGATGGTATATCCATGGGTTGATAGTGCGGTGGGTTAGACTAGACAACAAATTAAATCAAAATTAACAAGCATCCGTAGTGGAAAGGTTTACAACTTTCCTATGAAATAGCCGCGTCTTTTAGCAATTCATTCATCATAAACTATGACTAGTTAGTATGAACCCCATCTACACAGAGTTCATCTAATGCAACTGCATCCATAGTACACTTGGTCGGTCATAGTTTGTGGAACAATTTTACAGGATAATACCTTCACAAAAAAGTGAACGGTATATTCATTAATGGACAAGATTAGGAATCCTCTGTTGGGCATAATCAATTCATACTTGTCCTTAACCCTTTCTATCATCACTATTTCTTGGTGTTTTCATAAATATGGTGTTGTGTCTATACCTTCCAATGGGAAACCTGTTATTCCTTCATTTAGATCGACATCCACATAATGCACTTCATCTAGCCAAAGTAATCTTCCATGAAATGATACCAGCAATTGTCAGACAAAGGTATTCACTTCTACGCTATGACTAAAGTGTGGCTACTATAAAAATGCTAACAATTTCGACTGTTCCATTCCTCTTTCCCATTCCATTAGAAAGAAGCGCTTCAGAAATTCTAGTGTGTCCTGCACAAATACCATATAATTCTTCCTATCCAAATATTTTTGTTTCTTGGTGTCATGGTCAACAAATGATAACTTCTATAGGTTCAGAAAAATATCCTTCAATACCTTAATACCCTTTGGCACTGCTCACGCAATGAATGGATCCCCCAACTTCTTTAGAGTTTTAACCTTCAATGCATCCACACACCTTGGTGTAATCTACAGAGGAAACATATGTGTTTTTAGTGTCTTCACCCTCCTCAGGTACAGATAGTGGTGTTGGTGGTTCCATTTTTTTGTCCTTCCACTTCCTATTACCTGTGCGATTCCCCCATGGAGTACCTAATGGACCTGGTAGGTCTGCACTCAATTTTCCAAATGGTCCAACTGGAGGGACTGGAATTTTCTCAATAACTCGAGAATCATTTTGTTCTGGTGGGACATATCCTACAGTATTTTCCATGATTAGTGTAGATGATGTAGTCACAACATCATATTCAACAGCTGAACTAGCACTAGATATTGAAATTCCCATGCCTCGAGTAATTTTCTTCATCTCTTGAAGTTACAGACAATAACTTCTCTTCTCTCATGCAAATAGAATGAATGAATTGGGTGGGGAGGTTGATAGTATGGAATGGTTTTTCCTAGAAATTGTTCTTCACATGTAGATATAATTAATAGAAAGGAATCCATCCTTTCAGTCACATGGGTACATCGTCCAAATAATTAAGGAAAATTCTATACAAGTCACCATTTAACTGACACATCGAGTGGTAGTTATTTCCATAAAGACATACGTGACCGTAAAGTATGGCATCAATTTTCCTTGAATTTTTTAAATTAGTTCCCTCTAGTTGTCTTACAAAAAATGATTGACATCTAACTATCATATCTATATTATCTATATTTCTCAGGACATTGTTGAACTCCTTGCGACTTTTTTTCATACCTTCACTAGATCTCCTTTTATTGTGATAGACTATGTCGTCTCCCTGAATTTCTGGTCTCCACCAGACATAGAGTCTATCAGATACTATCTCTTTGTGTGGAAGACTAGAAGTTTGCGAACACAAATATTTTTCCCTCTCTTTTTGTTTCTCCTTTATTGTATTTTTATTTTATGTGACCAAGTCGCTTCTATCATGATACTACTTTACTCGAATTCCATTCACTACTTGAACATCTGTTCCATCTAACTTTTTCAATTTCATTTCTCCTCCATTAATCATCTTCGTAATGGTATATTGTCCTTACCAATGTGTACTCCACTTTCCTTGATGCTTGAAAAATTTCAAGTCATACATAAGAACAAGTCCTCCAACCTCAAAGTGATTACTCTTAATGTGTCGATCATGCCATGCTTTTTGGTTTTGTTTTTTAACATTTTAATGAAATCCGGCGACAAAATGTTCTTCTTCTAGCTGCAAAAGTTGTGACAATATTTCTTCCACAACATTGACATTCATCATCTCTGTGATTGCAACAATCCTTAAGCTTTGGACAATATACTCCATGGTAATCACAACTTCCTTTCCATACACCAACTGAAATAAAGTTTGTCTTGTCAAATTATTACAAGTCATGCAATATTCCCATAATACCGCTGAAATTTTTTGATCCCATTCATCTCTTTGAGCATTGCAAACCTTTTTCAATGCATTCTCCATAATTTTGTTAAAGGATTTGACAACTCCATTTAGTTGAGGGTGATAAGGTATTGTCCTTTTATGCTGAATCTGGAATTCCTTCGTGAGTTCTACAATCAATTTCTTGAGAAAGTGCGTACCTTGGTTACTTATTAAAATATTTGGACATGTCCAAATCATGTCACGGAATTTTCAAATGAAAACTTCGAACCAGTCACAATAGTACAATCCTTTACTTGCATTGCTTCATCCCATCTAGTTAAGTAATTAGCTGATGGTAATAATATAGCATGCACCCATGTGTTTCTCTGTTGAAATGATAGGACCCACAAAATCCATGGCCCATTTATCAAATTCCTGTAAATTTATTTGAGGTATCAATGTCATATTGTCCCATTGCAATGAATTTCGAGTCCTTTGACATACATCACAACTACGACAATAATCCTAGGAATCTGCATGCATGGTATGCCACCATAATCCTGCTTGCAAAATCTTGTGCACCGTAGCTTTCCTTGCATAGTGACCTCATGTAACACCAGCATGTGATTTTTTTAATATCAACACTCGCTCCTTCTCCAAAATGCAGCAACGAAGAATCTCCTTGGGACCCATTTTATACAATTGTCTAGCGATTATTTGGAAATTCACAGCTTGCGTAACCAACTGTTTCTTATGCGCTAGGGTGAACTCAGCTGGCGTATAATAAGTACTAAAATTTTGTATGATATCTCTATAATGATCATAAAACATGGTTATGGAGAATAGTTATGCATCAGGGAGATTATCATCCAGGTTACTAGGCTCTTCACCACTTTCTATCCTTGAAATATAGTCTGGTCCCAAGTTCAATCGACTAGGTTTAATAATTATCTTGAAATTATATTCAGAGGAGAAGCCACTAGTGGATCTCCCACACAACACTGGATTATTGAATAAGTATTTCAATGCAAAATGGTTTGGGTACTGTTGCAGCTGCAACATTTTCCCAAAATTCTAAAAAAATTTTGGACCCTCCTTTACTTTGAATTAGTCGGTTCTTTTCTTGATTTTTGGTTTATGGATTTTGAAGCGTCTTCCAGCACTTTGGTTTGCTGTAATTCGATTGGTTCTTTCTCAGTTCATGCTTAAACGAATCCCATCCTTAATTGAGTTCATCGTCGTTTTGCATATCTTTCAAATCCGTGTTGAATCAGGAGTTAAGTCACTGGACTCTTCGCCGTTGCGGGCGGACCTTTAATTCTACCCTCCGACATTCAGAAAACCAATAAGCCACACTATTCAAATAGGGAAGATAACAGCCAATGGCAAGTCCCACCTCCTAATTTGGCATCAATAAACATAACAGAAATAGGAGGAGATAATTTCTGTACCTTTCATCAACAACCTCATTCTGAGAAGAAGTGTCCTCAATGGTTACATTCAATGACATTGGTGATGAATAAGTTGTTGGACCCAGAATTGACTAGGGACAGTGGTGAGGAAGAAAAAGAGAAACAGACCATAGTAAAACCAGACGATGGTAATACATTTTCATGGAATGGTATATCGCTATTTAACACAGAAGAAGACATTCTCAAGTCTCAATATACTTCTACAACCACAACAAATGAAAACCTAGCCATTGAGAACAATGCAATAATATCAAAGGTTCCAGATTTGCAAGAGGAAGTAAAGGGGCAGGATGATGTAAAGGCTAAAGATGACATACCTAAAGATATTCATGGCAAATAGGAAATAGAGCCACTCATTGAATTTTCCAAACCGGTGGAAGATGATGACGAAAGCAAAGTTGGCAAACTGAAAGAAGAGTTGCCCACAACAAACCAACCTGTGGAAGAAAAGATTGAGTTGATCAAGACTAAGAAAACCAGCGCTCCACCTTTCCTTGTGACTCTTGAAATTTTAAATCATAAGGTCCATAATTGTTTGGTAGACTTTGGATCATCCATGAATGTTATTCCCCTGGCAGTTTGCAAAAGGCTTGATGGGCTGCTAAAACCTACTATTTGGGATGTCACTCAACTTGACAAAACCAGTGTCAAAGTAGTAGGGGAAATGGAGGATGTTCTGATCCGATTAGCTGCAAATAA
>LPNX010380519.1:163095-198846 GCA_001517045.1 Pseudotsuga menziesii
GGTCCCCTAAATGTTCATCAAAATTCTTTTCTAGGTAACATATTTTGGAGGGAACCTCTTGGGCTGTTCCTCTCATTTCGAGGATGGTACTCAGGGTAAACCCTAGATTGTTGAGGGAACAAGGCCATGTTAACAACTCATGAATAGATAATGTATACCTAATCAACATTCAGCTCACTAAGAGGAAACATGCTAGAAAGTGGTATTTGAACTCTAGTGGTGAGGGTAACAACTTTTTGGGACACCACTTTTGTGGACTATAATTTTGAAGAATAGGGACATGTATCTCAAAAAATGTCCAATGATTTCAGAGTCTCATTTTGTGCTCATTTTTGCGAAGAAGGAAAAGAGATGTCCAAGAAATCCTATCCTATCCGAGGTAAGATGTGTTTCTTAATCAACAACATAATTTTATAGGGCTGCCAAATGAAGACCACGTGATGTGTTTCACTCTAGTTTCACATGCATAACCATCCTTGGGGACTGAATTTTGTGTCATGATATTCATTTGGCGAGGTCTACCATTAGATGTGTATCTTGATGCCCCATTAAATATGTCGCTTCAGGAATCATTGAATTAAAAAATTCCTATTTAATGAATGAAGTACAAAATGGTGAATCTGGATGATTCACCCACACAATTGGTTAGGTTGTATATATTTCGCCACCGAATCCAATTAGGTCAGGGCAATCTTCCCTAACCCTAAGTAGCTCACCGAGCTCCCAAAACGTGTTTCCAAAAGATGAATAATAACAATGATACCCTTTTGGTTCAACTAACCTTCTTATATAGCTTTTAGGGTTTGCATGCATGTCACTTTTAGGGTATGCATGTCACTTTACGGTTTGCATGCATGTCACTTTTAGGGTTTGCATGCATGCCTTTTTTAGGGTTTGCATGCATGTCACGTTTAGGAACATTTCAAAGATAGTGGCAAGACAAGTAGAAAAAAATACTCTTGAAACTCAAGTAGAAAATAGTAATCTTGGGTTTAAGCCACAGTGGCAACATGAGTAGAAATAAATACTCTTGAAGCTCATGTTTCTGGTAGCTGACCAATTTATCTAATTTAATATTTAAAGGAATTTAGGTATTTTTTGTTATATTTGGTAATTTGTCCCCTAAATGTTTGTCAAAATTCTTTTCTAGGTAACATGTTTGGGAGGGAACCTTCTCAGCGGTTCCTCTCATTCCAAGGACGGTACACATGGTAATGCCTAGATTGTTCAAGGCATAAGGCCATGTTAAGAACTCTTGAATAGATTATGTATAACTAATCAACATTCAACTCACTAAGAGGAAACATGCCCGAAATTTGGATTTGAACTCTGGGGGTGAGGGTAACAATTTTTTGGGACATCACTTTTGTCCTATAATTTTGAAGAATAGGGGCATGTATCTAACAAAATGTCCAATGATTTCACAGTATGGTTTTGTGCTCATTTTTGCAAATAAGGAAAAGAGATGTCCAAGAAAGCCTCTCTTATCCTAGGTAAGATGTGTTTCTTAATCAACAACATAATTTTATAGCACTGCCAAATGAAGACCACGTGATGTGTTTCACTGTATTTTTGCATGCATAACCATCCTTGGGGACTACATTTTTTGTCATGATGTTCATTTGGCGAGGTCTACAATTAGATGTTTATCTTGCTGCCCCATTAAATATGTCACTTGAAGAATCGTTGTATTAAAAAATTTCTATACAATTAATGAAGTACACAATGGTGAATTTGGATGATTCACCCTAGCAATTGGTTAGGTTGTATAGATTTTGCCATTGAATCCAATTACGTCAAGGCAATCTGCCCTAACCCTAAGTAGCTCACCGAGCTCCCAAAACTTGTTTCTAAAAGATGAATAATAACAATGATACCCTTTTGGTTCAACTAACCTTCTTATATAGATTTTAGGGTTTGCATGTCAGTTTTAGGGTTTGCATGCATGCCACTTTTAGGGTTTGCATGCATGGTACTTTTAGGGTTTGCATGTCACTTTAGGGTTTGCATGCATGTCACTTTTAGGTTTTGCATGCATGCAATCTTTCATTAGAGGAATTTTGCTGTCTAAAATGGGCCTCCTAAGGAAAATAATAAAATAATAGTTAAAACAATAAAATAATAGTTAAAATAATAAAATAATATTGATTAATTTTGGAGGAAGAAAGAAAAAAACTACTTTTTGTGTTCATATTTTCGACATATCTCCCTGTGTTTTTACTCAAATTTCGATCGGAAGATCTCGTTGGATGCGGAATTTGATTCCGCATCCAACGAGTACCCACATTGCATACTTTTGATAGACCCCGCTACCCCAAAAACAAGAAATACCTGAAAAAATGTGATGATGATGTCATCATCACGTGTTTTCAGGTATTTCTTATTTTTGGGGTAGCCGGGTCCGTCAAAAGTATGCAGTGTGGGTACTCATTGGATGCAGAATCAAATTCTGCATCCAACGAGCTCACCCGATCGAAATTTGAGTAAAAACACAATGAGATATGTCGAAAATACGAACAAAAAAAGTAGTTTTTTTTAATGACAAATATGTCAATTCAACCATTATGGTTGACTTATTTTATTGAAATTCGATTGGTTCTTGAATTCGAACTCACAAAAAATTATTTTGGCACTTTTTCTTATAAGGCCCATTTTAGACCCCAAATTTCCTCTAATTGAGGTTTTGCATGCATGTCACTTTTAGGAACATTTCAAAGATAGTGGCAAGATGAATAAAAAAAAATACTCTTGAAACTCAAGTAGAAAATAGTAATCTTGGGTGTAAGCCACAGTGGCAAGATGATTAGAAATAAATAATCGAGAAGCTCATGTTTTTGGTAGCTGACCAATTTATCTAATTTAATATTGAAAGGAATTTAGGTAACTTTTGTGATATTAGGTAATTTTTCCCTTAAATGTTTGTCGAAATTCTTTTCTATGTAACATATTTGGGAGGGAACCTCCTGGGTGGTTCCTCTCATTTCAAGGATGGTACTCAGGGTAAACCTTAGATTGTTCAGGGCACAAGGCCATGTTAACATCTCATGAATAGATGTGTTTCTTATCCCAAGTAAGATGTGTTTCTTAATCCTAAGTAATATTTGTTTCTTAATCAACAACATAATTTTATAGGGCTACCAAATGAAGACCACGTGATGTGTTTCACTCTACTTTCAGATGCATAACCATCCTTGGGGACTAAATTTTGTGTCATGATGTTCATTTGGCGAGGTATACCATTCGATGTGTATATTGCAGCCCCATTAAATATGTCACTCAAGGAATCATTGTATCAAGAAATATATTTATCTTCTTTGACATGTTTTGACATACTTTTAATGTGAGAATTTCTCATCATGAACATGTGCACAATCTTAAATTTGGTAAATTTTATTTTTACATGTTTTTTAATCTGTTAAAAAATTCTTATCATGCACAGCTTCATAGCTTGAGGGTGAAGCAAGCTTGGATACTATGCAACGACAGACCCAGAGGTCATCGTCAGGTAAATTTCATTGTTATTCAATTCATAGTCAAGTATATATAAAAATAAATATTCTTTTACACATCTAAATATAAGATGTTGTTGTGCCCAGGTGGTGGCTCTTAGCATGATAGATGTCTGTCTGAGGGGTCTACAGGGGTCGATGGACAAACAAAGAGGACACGTTTAGTGTCTTATTCTTCACACATGCCATTGCCAGGTAGAGAAATTGTTTACATGTACATTTTCACTAGAATTATTGTCTGGCATTAGACGAAATTTCAACTCAAAATGGGCCTTTTAAATTTAAATCAAATTGCATGTCATCATGTGCTAGCCAATGAAATTTATTTAAATTTGAAATACCCTATAGGTCTTAAACACTTTTTTAATATAAATTAGGGGATAGGTATCATAAAAAAAACTACTTTTTTTGTTTGTATTTTTGACATATCTCCCCCTTTTTTTACTCAAATTTCAATCGAGAGAGCTCGTTGGATGTGGAATTAAATTCCACATCCAACGAGTACCCACTTGGCATACTTTTAATGGACCTGCTACCTGAAAAACAAGAAATACCTAAAAAAATGTGATCATGACATCATCATCACATTTTTTCCAGGTATTTCATTTTTTTGGGGTAGCAGGGTCTATCAAAAGTATGCCGAGTGGGTACTCGTTGGATGCGGAATTTAATTTCACATCCAACGAGCTCTCCCGATCAAAATTTGAGTAAAAACACGAGGAGATATGTCGAAAATACAAACAAAAAAATAGTTTTTTCTTTTCTTCCTCCAAAATTAATAAATATTATTTTATTAGTTTTTTTTAGTAGGCCCATTTTGAGGTGAAATTTCCTCTAATGCATGTTTTTTAATTTGTGCAAAATTCTTATCATGTACAACTTCACAGCTTGAGAGTGAAGCAATATTGGTTGCTATGCAGTGACAGACCCAAAGGTTGACATTAGGTAGATTTCATTGTTATTCAATTCATAGTCAAGTATATATAAAAATAAATGTTCTTTTAAACATCTAAACCTAAGATCTTGTTGTGCCCAGGTGGTGGCTCTCAGCATGACAGACGTCTGTCTGAGGGGTATACAGGGGCTGGTGGACAAACACATAGGATGTCATTGCCAGGTAGATATTGTTCTCATACATTTTGTATGGAATTCTTGTTTGGCATGTTTTTTAATATGTGGAAAATTCTTATCAGGCACAGCTTTACAGCTTTAGCCTAAAGCAATTTTGGCTACTATGCATCCACAGTACCTGAGGTCATCGTCAGGTAAATTCAAATGTTAGTCATTTCATGCTAAATTCTATATAAACATAGATATTCTTGTACACATCTTGATAAGATATTGTTGTGCACAGGTGGTGGCTCTCAGCGCAACAGACGTCTGTCTGATGGGTCTATAAGGGCTGGTGGACAAACACATAGGATGCCATTGCGAGGTAGAGATTGTTTACATACAATTTGACTAGAATTCTTGTTTGACATGTTTTTTAACATGTGGAATATTCTTACCATGCACAACTTCATAGCTTCAGGCTGAATTAATCTTGGCTACTATGCAGCCACAATCCCTGAGGTCATCGTCAAGTAAATTTAGTTGTTATCTAATTCATACTCAAGTCTATATGAACATAAATATTATTTTACCTAGTATTTCTAAGATCTTGTTACATGCACAGGTGGTGGCTCTGAGCATGACCGATGTATGTCTGAGGGGTCTACAGGGGCCGATGGACAAACACATAGGACACACTTAGTGTCTTATTCCTTAGATGCACCATCGCCAGGTAGAGTTTGTTTAAACATGTGCATTCTGACTAGAAATCTTGTTTGATGATTTTTCTTGTTAACTTAAATGTGATTGGCATTTTTTTGGTTTTGTACAGGTGCTTCTATACATTCTGACAATAATGATGGGGCACAAGATGATGCATCAAGTATTTCTAACGAACACATTTTATATGGACATGTATAATTTGATTGAAAAATTAGATATATATATTTTAATACTTGCATGCGCATCTTCTTACAGGGTTTGCTGCTCCTGATCCTAATCCACCTCCCGAGACAAGGAGATGTCATCAAGTGCATCGATATGCTCAAAATGATAGGTATGATCCTCTTTACAGTCATCCTAGAGATGTTCACGAGGAGAATTCTTGGGAAGACATCATCTCTATGTTGACCGTGGAAGAGATGAAGGAGCATTCCTCCAGATTGAAGGCTAAACTTGAATCTTCAAATCTCTCTTTTGGTACTTAACAATGTCTCCAGATTGTTTTGCACAATCTAAATTGTTTGATCGAGACATATCTTGGGGTTGGACCATTAACCCATATTTTTTATGATATGATGCGTAGGAGGCGATTTTCAGTTATGGGTCACCACAAGTTTGAAGAAATAAATAAATTTGTCACAAAAGAAATGGTCTTCTCATGTTTTCACTTGCGGCCTGAAGACAAAAAAAGTCTAAAGATTGCAAGATTCAATGATCCTTTGATTGCACCACACATTTATTCGAGGTTCCTCTGTGCATATGGGAAGTTCCCAAATAATGACGAGGTTCCTTAGTATTTTTTCAAGATGTTGATTGCATAGTTTCGGTTTAACATGGACCCCGACTATACATATATGGGATCCAATTTCTATAGTGCTGGCAAAGGTCGTACATATGAATGACCTGATGCACAATGAGATGTTCATCACAGGTGTCCGGTGACTTGGTTAGTACAACCGCATCCTAGAGTCGTAGCTTTGCCAGAGGAGTTGGAAACAACATCCCAAATAGCAAGAGGGGTGAGGGAAGAGACAAGAGACCGTGTTGGGGATGCATTGGTAGGGGTGGAAATCAGCTTACATAGTATTTCATCTGCATCCAATATGAATTCAGGCCCATTTGATGATTATTATGATGATTTCTTGAAAAGTATGAGTTGATTAGAGCTTGAGAAGTATGCAACATACTGTAGAGACAATTATAAGTGAGTCGTTGCTCGACAAAATGAAAACAGGGGCATGGTATGTAAGTATGCTATAATATATGAAATTTAGTATATGAAATCTAATGTTTTTCATATATGAAATTTATGGAGTATACCAAATTCATGAATGATGGTGATGTTGATGATACGAATTCGTTTGACCCAAAAGAAATAAAGGCTAGTGGCACAAATATAGATGTTGAGGAAATTCTAGTTTCACAATTTCCACAAGTGACGCAGGTATGGATATTTCTTTTTGTTAATATTTAATTACTTTTTGTATATTTTGTCCCCAAATTTGTATATATATATATATATGCATAGACTGAATTTCATTTTGACTTTTCAGCCCACAAAAAACCAAGATCCATTGGTGTTTCGGTCCGAAGGTTTAGATTGATTTTCTATAGATGCAAATCAATAGTGCTCCACATTCATTGTATGCACTTTTCATTGTATTCAGCAGTTAGCAGTTAATTTTTTTCTTGTCCTTTACACTTGGTAGCTTGGGAACACATATTCATGTAGTTTGTTGGTGATTTGACCTATTCTTAGTGTTGCTTGCTTATGGGGGTTTCACTCGTAGTCTTCTTCACTCAGGTGCTAGAATTGCATAATGTTTTGAGCCCACATGCATGGACACTTTGAGCTGGTATGCACTATTTTATGACAGTTGGCTGTTAGTGTAGTTTTTGGGCTTATATGATACGGCAACTCTCTCTTCCCTCCATCTGGATGGTTGGTGTGACAACATTATGGAGTTGAAGGCCTTCTTTCACACTTTATACTTTCATCATGTCTTTAGAGAAAAAAATAAGAGGGAAAACAATATATCCAAGGAAGTGCTCCCCATGGTTGTCGGCCTACTTTCCTTCACTGAAAATTATGGGGAAATAGCTATTGGGGAAGACAAGCTACAACTCTTCTAGAGCAGAGCTTGTACCTCCTACTCTTCAACCTTTTGGTTGCTTTATTTTTGAGTATGGATTATTGAGTCTTTTAGCATCATATTGGATGTCTTGAGGATGACACTATTTTTCCTCTGAGGGTATTGATATTAGGACACTTCACTGAGCACTTCCTTGGCTATACTGAACTGGGATCTTTATGTTTACTCCGTAGACATGTATGGATGATCCATCTTGTAAAAGTTGGTTGAGGAAAAAAGGAGCGTACCATCCATTTGGATGTTCCCCTTATACAACGATGATGAAAGTATATATTAAACTATGTACCTTGAGAGAGAGAAAATTCTTTGGTCTTGTTGGTCCTAATTGAATGTTTGTCCACCTTTACGGTTCATTTTTCTCTTGTGGTTGTTGAGTCATGGTCCTATTCTTACTTGGTCCTAGGGTTATCTCACCATGGTCTCAGCCTGTTATCTCACGGGGATGTCTACTATCGTCGATTTCTCCAGTAGGGGTTATCTCCTCTACGATCTGATTTTCTCCTCTTGCCTGTAGGTTTGTCTCTCATGTTTTCCTCTACGATTTCACTCCATGATTTTACCTCTATGTCTTGTTCATTTCAGGGGCTGAGTCTTACCTCTTTGAATTGTTCATTCACGATCTGCGATTTGTTCATTCACGCTCTGAGTTTTACCTTTGTGATTTATTCTTTGTTCATGGGCTGAGCTTGATCTATACATTTTATTTATTTCTGTCTCATCTTGTAAAGTGAGTCTCTACGTCTTTCTCAACCACTTACCTCACGATTTTTCTCAGTGTGAGTCTTTGAGTTTTTCTAAGTCGCTTACCTCATGATTTTCTCAGCATTAGTTCTTATGGGTTTTTCTTGTGTGCTAGGTTCTATCCATGGAGTGATTGTTAGTTTACTCGTCAAGTGTGGATTGTGAGTTACTCAACATGACTGTTATATCAATATGACTAAGTGTCTCTTGTGCTAAGTGACGGTGTGTCCTTAGCATGACTATTTTGGATATGATTGAATTAATCAAGCCTGTGCTTTTGATTGAAACCTATATTTCTGTTGACTAATATTCTAATGTTAGTTTTAGTCTACTTTAACCCTCTCTGAAGGTATGTATATTGTTTACCATGTTTGACTTGTCCCTTCGGTGACAAGATCAAACTCAGAATTATCTGAGTATAAGATGGATTCAATTAATGGTTGTGATTCCTTAATGTTGTCTCTCCTGCACTTTATTTATTCATTCTTGTACATGAAATATGGTATGACATATCAATGACCAACATTAACATAGTGACCAGTAGAGCGTTAAAATTAACGCAGTGACCAACAGAGCATTAAGTTGAAAGAAATGAAAATTTGTAATTTTTTTCCGGGTTAGTGAAAAAATCTCTGTTAATACATCACTTTGTTTAATGATTTATCTTGTTAAATATTTTATTGTTTTCTATATAAAAATTGGAAATTATTATTTTGGTTGGTGAACTAATCACTAATAATCCAGGACTTTCACTGTCCCAAGCCAAAGCAAATATATATTTCTGATATATTTTTCATAGACAATTGCAAAATTTGTGAGGTAAGAGTTCTATCTATAATTTCATGTAGTGGAACTTGTTTTGAAATTGGCGGCAAACAACATTTTGAGCATGGTTATGCTTATGTAGCATGGTTAATGTCATGGTTATGTTATGTAGCATATTATAGGGTTGAGACATCAATCCTCATTTATTTCTTGTCTATTTTGGCCAATCCTTGAAACCTAAAAGGGAATGGATTCAAGTTTTATGTGGTGCATTCATGACATTTTGCTTGAAATTCTCGATAATACTAATTTTTATTGTGTTCAGTTTCTTGTTGTTTTGGTCATGGGACTGGATGGAAAATTGTCTTAGACCTTTGCAAGTAATGATGTTTTGAATGATCTCTACCACAGTAGAAAAATAAAAAAACACACAGGGGAACTAATCAAATGCCCAAGTTTTGCATCCAATTTTTTTCTAAGTAAAACCATGTGGGTTTCCCTGTATTTCATAGATGGTACCCTATGTAAATGTGTTGGTGCAGATTATGGAACCTGACCTAGTAGGGACATTGAGTGAGGAATCCAACAAAGGTAGCTAACCTGTGGGATTAACCTTGATCCCTTCCAAAGCTGAAGGTGCTCAACCACTTGAGCTACCCTACAGGGATAAAATTTTGCATCCAGTTTACTCCACTGTTCTTTTAGAATCAAAGTATATGCAACAAAACCAAAAAGTCTGAGATGTTTCACCTTGGGTTTTCACACACCAAGCTTCTTCAAGTGTATTGTTTTGTTCTGGGCTAAAATTTTGCATCCAGTTTACTTTACTGTTCTTTTAGAGTCAAATTATATGCAACGAAAGAAAAAATTCTGAGATTATGCTGAGTTTTGGAACATGTAGCCCTAGAATGGCGATCTTGTTAGATCATCTTGAAGACTACCTGATTAGGGTTTAATCCATTGTATATTAGGAGATGAATATTTTGAGAAGAAACCCTAGGCCGTACTTGGTGAGAGAAGAAAAAGAGGAGACATCTTACCCAAAAGAGGAGTCGTATTGCCTTGGAGGACATTATTGTGTGATGCATGCTTGTTGGATCTCCTTGTTCTGAGCAAGTGTTTTCATCATTTTCCCTAGCTAGGGTTTTGGAGGGCTAGAATATTGTGCTAGCCTTGTGATAGGGTTATCATGTGTGCATGAACTTCATCTTTATGGATATTTCATATTACATAAGTTTCCATTTGTCCAATACTTGTGTAAATTGTAGATTTAATTTTCAACCATCAATATTCTTAATGGTTTGTAATTTCCAGCACTATATGTCTTGCTGATTTGGCATAAATTAAGGGTGAATATGTTAAGTTATTTAACTCCACAATCAAAGAATATAAGGGCAGATTTACTGTTTTTTTTATAGCTGTTGTAAGTGGTTTCAAATTTGTTATATGCACGATGAGATTAACCAAGCATTGAAACCTTCTGTTGTTGCCTTATACTTCCAGATAAGGTTGGAGCAATGGTCTACTACTACCCGTGGCCTCCACCAAGGTTATGACAGTCTGTTGTTGTAGCCTTAGACCACCTGCAAAGCTATTGTTGTAGCCTTAGACCACCACCAAGGTTGGTGGTGTTGCCACTAGGCCTACTGTAGTAGCCCTAGTCACCACCGAGGGTGCTATAGCAGCTTGTTGTTGCTCTCCTCGTCACCACAGTGAACTGTAAACTATGTATAGATCAATCTTGTTTGTGATTTAATCTTAAACCTTATGCCAATACTCATCATTCTTTACATTATACTTGTTTAGACCATCACCAAGGGCAGGAGCAACCTTCTGCTTTTGCCTTAGACTTCTAAAGAAGGTTGGAGCAGTGGTCTGCTACTACCCATGGCCTCCACCAAGGTTATGTTAGTCTGCTGTTGTAGCCTTAGACCACTACCAAGGGTGGAGGGCTACCGCTAGGCCTGTTGTAGCAGCCCTAGTCACCACCGAGGGTGTTGTAGTAGCTTGTTGCTGCTCTCCTCGTCACCACCGTGAACTATAAACTGTGTATGGATGAATCTTGTTTGCAATTTAATCTTAAACCTTATGCCAATACTCATAATTCTTCATATTAGACTTGTATTTCTATATCATTACATCTTTCTAGAATTGCTTCGTAGCATCTTCTTCAAATGTGGAAGGTTTTGAATCCTTGATGCGTCTTATTTGTGAAGCATACCCTGAATATCTGTCAAGTTGTTTTTGCTGTTTGGATGAGACTAATGGTGCTCCATGCTTCTCTGCATCTTATAGAATATATCAACACCATGCATACCTCCTCTTAGAAGGATGTTCATCAAATAGTTATACAAGTTCATCAGGGGCTAGTGAATCTGAGAAATATTATGGTTTCTCCCTCTAAAAATGTGGAGAACTAGAATTTGGGCCCTCCATTAGGGGAGTCTCATGCTCCTCCATGTCTGTATCATACTAAACCTATTTCGATCCCTTGAAATGCATCCTCTTCATGGAATGCCACATCTTGGATGACTTCTATGTGTCTTTCACTAGACACATATTTTGTAGGCTTTGGATGATTTGATATAACCAACAAAGGTTCCCTTCTTTCAATATGGCTCCATCTTTGTCCTCTTTTATTTGGGTTTATGAATGTATGCATGACTCCCAAAGATTCCCACATGTGAAATATATGTTTTTTCACTAGTGAACACTTCTTCAAATCTCTTCTCTTCCAGAAAATCATGATGAATTCTATTCTTGATATAGAAAACTCTACTAGTGGCTTCTTCCCATATGAGGTAGATAGAACTTGATCATGCATCATGTATTTTGCATCCTCACACATGATTGTATTCTTCCTTTCGACAATGCCTTTCCACTGAGGATTGTATACTACTGTCAACTATCTACATATTCTTGCATAACTACAGAAATCATTAAATGCATGTGAGTCAAATTAACCTCCATTGTCAGATCTTAAAGGACAGATATTGTTTCCAATATGATTCTCAACTAGGGCTTTGAATTCTTGATACTTGTTGATGGTTTCACTCTTAGCATTTAGGAAGTAAATCCGTGACTTTCTAGAGAAGTCATGTATGAATTGTACATAGTATAAATATCCACTCATAGAGGTGATTCCATGGGACCACATACATCATAATGTATTAACACAAAAATCCCTTTATATATAATAGAACTTCTAGAAAAGCTCCTTTTAACATTCTTCCCAAGAGAGAAACCCCTACAATATCATGCTTAAAATCAAATATAGGCATACCTTTGTTTTATAGGTACAGCTTGTACAAATTTTATAGGCAGATCCTGTACAAATTTTATAGACAAAGCATGTACAAATGTTACAAGTAGAGCTTTATCAAGTCAAGCTTGATCATGGTGACAATAGTCAATAGATGTTGAGAACCCCTTTTCCGAGGAAGGAGATCATCATGGAAAACCTTTTAGGGAAAAGATAAAGACTCGAGAAATTCAAAGGAAGACCATTGGGCATTTGAAGAAATCCCCAAAAGCAAGCAAGTCAAAGTGTAAATTATAAAGGTAAAAGGGACAAGTCAGGTGGAAGGTTAAATGAAGGGTCATGTTGGAATCTGAAGAGTCAGTTGGAAAGACTATAAATAAGTGGAAATGATCCTTCATTAGATATCTCTGTCTTATTCTTGTAATCTCTTGTGAGGAGACGTAACGATCCTTCTTATTCTTCAATGACGAGCCCCATGAAGGCCAGGGTTTATATCTTGTATTGTTGCTTGGTGTCTTACCCTTATTAAGGGAATATATATATTTTATTTCTCATATTGGTTTTCTCTAGAAGGGCCTATTCACTCTTGTACTGCTTTCATTATTCATATCTTCTCTAGAAGCATTGTGTTGGGTTTTCTTCCCCAACAGGGTTTCCCAGGATAATTTTTTGTTTTTTTCTTATGCTTGTCTATTATGATTTTGGATCCCGATTATATTTTCAGAACATGATTGATGAATGTTAAGAAAATTTAAATAACACTTACATATCTTAAAATTTAACAAAAGTTAACAATTTTCCTCTAGAGACATTGATTTCACCTCAGGGAGTAAAGCACAATTCCTTGTGGGAAACAAGACTAGTATGGGAATGATACTTCACGAACACTATTTTTTTGGGTCAAGGTCTAAGTGGTTTTCAATAGGTTGAGCCAACATACTATATTTCATAAGCATTGCGCAAAACCTGATGATTTCAGTAGAAAACCTGGGTGTCTAGGAGCGTTTTTTGTTCCTGAACTAAAGCATAGAGACCAATATTCGATCATTAACAGAGAAGGAACCCAGAACCATATCTAATATTTTCAATCCTCTCTACATCCTCCTTCCACCTAAAAATGAAACCCATCCATCCTAGATAAAGGTTTAGAATCCCTATCCACTCTTTCTCAATCCATTCCATGAGCGTTTTTTCCTCCATTTGCTTCCTCAGGACCGTTTTACTAGAGCTTTATATTGCATTGAATGATCTAACTTAAAACTACATCCTCTCCTACCACCAGCTGCATATTCTCATTTCTTAACTTGAACACATCTATGTTTGTCTCTGGTAGGCCTGTTCCTTGATCTCGAATGTCCAGAACCACTTCTAGACTTCCCAACTAGTTTGTGGAGCCTCATGTATTCACAATCCTATGGTGTCTGCATTACATTTGATGTGACTGTGTAAATGGAATTTATTAGTCTGCCTTTGAATACTAATTTATTGATGGACAAATATTGGCCATTTGAGCATCACCTCTTACACCTTCACCATCTTGAATGTGCATATGACAAAATGAATGCAACTCCAACTACTTTTGGACATTTTTCACATGGCTCAAGTGTGCTAGATCTTCTTGAAGTAAAGGATTTATCAGTGCTTGGACTCACAAGGGTCCTATCCACATCAAAGTGACAAAAATAGCTAGTGATTCATTTTCTCCTTAGGAAGTGAAAACACATGAGTTAGGAAATTACATTAGTGAATCAAGGTACCTAGCTAAGTCACCTGACATGAGGACATGAGGACTAGCCCATAAACTCGACTCATAAATCAATGACTAGATCATTATCCCTTCTCTTTGGTACATTTGGTAGCGGCTACCCTAGAAAAATCCAAAACAACCCAAGAAAGGTGGCGACTATCCTAGAAGCACTCAAAATAGTCCAAGTAAGGTGGCAGCCCTCCAACATAGTCAAACATGCAGTAGTTTCCCTAAACAACACCCAAAAACAGTCAAACAAGCAGAGGATGCCTTAAACAACCTGTACACAACAATGACCCATTCAAACACCTTCAAGAACCCTAAAAAAGGTATGACAACCTGGAGACAATGTTTAGTAGAGTTCGACTCACACGTTTGAAGGATAGGGTTAGACAAGGTGATGTAGGATAGGGTTAAACATTTTTAGTAGGAAGTGAAACAACTTAAGGCATTCAATATCGACCTCAAGATGTTGACCAAAGTAGTTAATAAGTGTCCAACTAAGAATGGCATTGTCAAGCATCTCACAACTGAATATGGCAACCTTAAACCCTTACTGCAGTGGATGAGAGTCCTTAGGGAAATCACACAATAAGCCCAAACAAACCTAAACAAGTAACAACACCCTTCTAATAGGAAGAGGCATATTTCTAGTAGCAACAACACTTATCTAGCAGACAATGAAACCCTCAAATAGCAGTGACACCATAAATAAGAGTCGTGACACCGTCAACATCGGCAATGACACCCTCAACACAAGTATAAGCTACCTGAAAAATTACAATGATAGACTTAAGGATGCCTAAAAGGTAGTGGTTCCCTCAACAAGAGAAACATCAACCTCAACAATGACATCGGTAGCCTCAAGGGGGCCTAAACAGGCATCGGTGCCCTCAAAAAAGATACCAGCACCCTTAAGGAAATAATAGCACCCTCAAATAAGATATGGAAACCTAAAAAATATACTACAACAACCTAGAAAATAGAGTACATCTCACACAAGTGGAGGAATCATCAATGCATCACCATCAAACCCTTTGATGCTGCCTCTGCCATGGCTATTCTTAAACATCTTCGAGCCTTTATACTGTTGAGATCATGCTTATAATGTTGTTGTTTATAACCTTAGTATAGGTGTGCATCTTGTAACATCTATAGGTTTTGTGATGTTGAGTTTGACTTCACGTATTCCTTATTAAGCTCCCAAATGTGTCTTTTCTTGCCCATAATTGACCTATTGCAATTAATAGTTAGGAAAACAATAGAAATAAAGCTAGCTAGAAACCACAAATTGTATCCTCCACACTTTTTTACTTTATTTAGACCATTTGCATTATTGACGGGGTGGGTTCATTCACTAGTCATTATAATGACAAAGTTGTTGTTTCACTCCAAAAAAATGTTGCAAGAAGACATAGACTTCATACAAACAACTCAAACAGTGCAATTCCAATGCATACCCATATCTTCATATATTCCTTATACACATGATATCACATTCATAGTACAATTTTTTATTTGATTTCCACAATAAAAAAAACAATATCACAAAATTGAAGGGAGGTTGAAGAATGTTTTGAAACTCACATTGAATGTGTGATGAGAATAATTTCTTCGATTGCCTCATATAAGTATATCACTTCATACTAGAAGGAAATTCATACTGATTGCTTTCATTGCCTCATATCAGTAGTTCCCTTCAAAAAGAGACATGATGAAGGAAATTCCAATAAAGGTTGGCATGATATTTTCAGATTGTTCACTTGGAAGGTGCATGATATTCAACAACTACCCAACAAAGTTTACAACTATGCCTACAATTGCCAATATCTCACATAGCTCAATTCCTTTCATGCCTCACAGTTAGCCAAATGAATTTCAATCTAAAAATGAGTAGTGGCATTATTTGAAAAAGTGTAGAGAACACATATATATATGTATACATATACCTAGCATGAAAGTTGTAGGTAAATAGTCCCATTCTAGTCTTATATGCAGGGTTGTCTCTGAAGTCAAAATCTTGGTTTTTTCTCACCAAAATGTGTTGGAAACTAACATCACCAAGATGTTTGAGATTTCAAATGAAATAATGAATTGTAGGCAGCATTCTAGGGTTTACACAATGTTTTTGAAGGAAATATAGTACAAATTTCAGATGGATAGATTAAAGAACCACTTACTCTATGAAATATATAACCCTAAATATTCTGCAAAAACCTACCAGTAGAGTACAAAAGAGGAAAAATAAATCCAATCTCTCAACAAGATGGAATAGCTCATTGAAGCAATAGAGCTACTATGGAAATGGCTTGTTGTATGTAGCATTCTCTTTAGGGTGAGTTTATGTTGTGGGGGAAGTAGTCTTCAATACCTATGATCGCGCTGCTGAATCCCTCTTTTTACAAGGCCATTTCTGTAGTGATGATATAGTGGCTTAGGAAATGAAGGCTTAGTATTTAATGAATACTTGTTTTACTAGAATAGAAATTTAAATGATTTTTTTAAATTTAGTTATTTAGGATGGTTGAAGGTGAGTGACTAGTGCCAATAATCCTATTCAGAATGTGGAGTCTTCGGGGTTCTAAGAGGTCTAGAAATTATGAATGGATGGGAGTAAATATGTTGTGCATACATGCAGAAATTTACCTATGAATGCAACATTAGATGGCTAGACACATGTGTAGAAAACCTTTGCTTCACATAGACTACAGAAAAAACCACACAGCAATTGATGAATCTCCCCCTTTTCACTCCCATCGACTTACATTCATACCCACAAAGATGAGCTTCCAGAGGTGACTATCATCCTATGCTACTGTTGACCTTCTACCTGTGTGTTTTTTGTATTTCTTATTTATTGCTGATTGTTGATTATTTCAGCAAAAACTAGTGATTGAGATGATCAAACTGAACTTTTTTTAGTTTTCTTTCTATTTGTTTTCTCTTTTGAAGTTGTTTTTATTCCTTTCAGACGTTGCAATAGTTTAGGTTTGCTGAATTTTGGGTTTAGGGTCCTCTTGTTATGTATGCATAATTTACTTTGGTGACATTGTTTTACAGTCTTAGTGTTTAGCAACTTTTCAATGCCATGTACTACTAATGATCATCTTTATGCAGCGTATTATCTAGGTTTTTTGGCACCATGTACAACAGCTTATGGTCATCTTTACTGCAGTTATTATCCAGAATGAGGGCTGCACTGTGGTATCAAGAGTGACGGTTGCACAAAATATATATGTAATTATTATTTTGTTGAATCTGAACAGTTACATTTGAATGGTAATCTATATTTGTAAAATTGACCCTTTTTTAATAGCAAAATGATAAATTTTAGATGTATATTTTTGTATGGTTTTGACACATAATTCATGTAGAATTTTGAACCACTCCTTGTTTTATTTGAGAATATGGTTGCAAATAAAATTTAAGACAATACAAAAATGTAAATGCTATGATCGAAACTCATTTTCAAGGGATACAAATAATAAAACAAGGTAAATGTTACAAGCATTTAATGTCAATGAGTGTGTTCTTATTGTGTAAGCATAAAATAGTTATGGTTCAATTAGATGTAGATGATGAACTTTGTTGTTGGGTTAATTTTTTAATATTCCATATGAAGATAGACCTCCATATACTATGAGGGATAAGGTGAAAAGTGTTTTGCCATCTTCATGCTCATGTTTCATTGAATGAAAAGACTGCATGGTGCACTTTCATATATGAAGCTCGATGAGTGTGAAACTAATGCAAAGTTAGTGGAATTGTTTTAGAATCTTCATGACATAAAAAATGGGGATAAGATCACCCTTGACACATTTCTAAAGCTAAAATTGTTGTATTTTATCACCATCACTATTCATGCAACATAATTTTCTTGTTTTTCATCACCCTATTTTCAAAGTTTTGAGTATGTGCATGAGTTATTTTTACAGCACACCAAAAATACTAACATACCAATATGTGCATGAGTTATTTTTTTAGTGCACCAAAAACACCAACATACCAAGGTAATCAACTCATCAAAATGTATCATTAAGTCATGTGTCCATATTATAAATAGTTGTAATTTTTCAAAACTACTTTATTGTCTTTTTGAAACTCATATATAGGAATGTAAGATGAGTTTATGGTTGGCATGTATGAGCATGTTGAAATATATTAGAGTTAGGGTTTGAATATATTATTTAGTGCACATAATATAAGGAGATTGCATGAACCTATCTTATGACTATGACAAGGTTTCCGTTGTAAAAATTTTGTGAATATTACATCAATGAATCTTGTTTGCACCCAAACAAAAGGAACTAATAGAACACACTTTTCAAAAGGAACTAATGATTTAAATGTCATGGAAACCCTTTAGACATGATAAATACAAAGAAATGGAAATGATATTTTCAAATAAGGAAATGTAGTTCATTATAATTTATATCTAGCATGGTGGAAGAATAGGCTCATCAATACTATGAGTTGATCATCTACAATCAAGAACTATTGATAAGAAAAATAGACTATTTGTTTTAATGCTCGTAAAATATTAAGGTTATGGTAATAGATTTTTCTATTAAATATATCAGCACTTTGAGCTTTAACTAAACTTATAATCAAGAACTATTGAAAATATAAATACACTATTGGTTTTAATTCTCATAAAATAAGGTTATGGTAATGGATTTTTCTATTGGATATATCAGCACTTTGAGCACACAAAACTTAAGAAATTTTGAGGAAGGTCAAAGAGGGACGTTGCTAAAATTGATATCATTGTATGTAACCATTCTATTTGTAGAAAAAAAATATTAATGAAAATGAAACCAGATGCAATGGAGGTGTAATCCTTAATGTTCTTTCATTTTGTTCTCAATCCAACTTATTTTCATTACATGTAAATTCCCTCCATTTCTACATTACAGAAGGTTGTCTTCACATAAAGTTGAAAAGAATGTTTCAATATATTATACTCCTTTGCTTTAAGTGTTTCCCTCTACATGTGAACAATAAGAATGAGAAAGAGCTTCTCTTAGTTTTGAGAATCATATATATATTCTCTACTGACGAGGCCAACCACGTGAAGGTAGAAGCTCATTTGGCCCCTCCCACCCACCCACCCACCCACCCTAGAATCAAAGAACAAAAATTCATCAACCTTGATGTATTTTTGATTCATATAAAATGTGCGAGTGGCATATTATTAAGAATGGCATTATGATCTTCTATTGACAATTTCCATTGTTGATGCTTGGATTTTTTCCTAGTATTCACTGCCTTCAACTACAACCGGGATGCTATGACCAAATGACTGTATTGAGCACATATAAAATCTGACTCGTAGTCTTGAAAAAGAATATGGTATTTACATTTCCTTACTTCTACAAAGAAATGTCCCATTATAACCATTGAACCCACACCATACGTATAATTTGACAGGTCTTTAAATTCTTCCATCAACATGATTTTTGACCTAGTTCATCTCAATAAATAATAATGTGCTTTTTCTGGATTATCTACCAATGCAATGACAACAAATACATCACCTTCTCTAACCAAATTAGAACCACGATCATAATCTTTGCCCATCACAAGCGCTTCATTACCGTGCTTTACATCACTGATATTTCCAAATGGGGGCAATGGTGTCATTTCTTGGTGTCTCCATGGTTTCACAAATTTGTTAGTCTAGTTATTACACTCATACAAGGACTCTACATCATCAATACATGCAAGACAAAAGAAAGAGTACTTTTGTTTCTCGATTGTGTGTATATTTTCCATTTTATTACTCCTAATGGAGTGTAAGCCCCTTGTTTTAGGGATTGCAGTACAATTATGTGGCATTGATCTTTCAACATCACCCATTGCAATATTCCGGAAAATCCTTCTCACATTACCCATCCTTTCATTGAATTCCTAGCTCAAATTTTGTTTGCACCAATTAACAACATTGTTTGAATTTGCAAGGCGAGAAGCAGAGTGAATCATTTGATATCTCTTGAGTGCACATTTCACACAGGACCCAACACCATCATGTTCTCCTTTTCCATGTCCCATTTCAAAAAATATCCATGTGTGGCAAACATCCGTGTTTCTATGAAGGTGAGACAACCATAAGAATGAGCGTGCTGATTTAAATTGACCAGCACAACCATCTAACCACACCCAATGTTCTTTAAAAGTGATTTTTCATCTTGCTAATTCTTTATAAAGCATACCAAACCAATGTTGGACAAAAAATGTATCTTGTGTACAATCATCACTGATGTAGAAATGATACTCCTTAATTACTTCATGATTATTTTCATTTCTATCAAAACCATCAACATCAACCTCTGGATGTCTATACATAATATGAACAAGTATAGATACCTGATCTGAATCATAATACTCACAAAGTATCTCCTTTTGCGGAGTGAAAGTGTAATTTTCAGCAAAATCAACAATGGATAATATTGTTCCTTTTCCAAATGCATCTCGTGATTGCTTGAACTGTAAGTCTTGCCATCGTGCTGAGTGAGAGTGCTTGATATATTTATATATTTTATCCCTAAACAAATTCATAAAATCTGTCAAAGAGACATCACTTTCAACTAAATTAATATTTCTTCATATTGATGTTGAATCTGTAATAGGAGTATAATCAATATATTCATGTCTCTTCCATTTCACAATGCGATTTGATGTTTGAGGATCGTTTGCATCAATGTGGTAGTTACCATTAAAAAGGGCCAAATCATAACATTCCTCACATTTTTTACCCCCGACACATTGTTTCTTATAGAATACTTGATCATTCTCTCGTGCACATAGTATTCTAGATACAAATTCACGAACACTCACAGGAGTGGGGTTATTTGGCCAACACTGCATGCCACAATCTAGAAATGTCTCATAATACAATTTGAATTCTACATCGTATGGACAATAACATCTGTTACGAACAACGATTGGCTTGACATACCACGGTTTAAGCTTCACAAATGTGCTAAGGGAAATATTCGCATCAACATTACTCTCCATAAAAGTTTTGAACATTTCCACTTGAGTGATCTCTGTTATGTGTTTGGCATGAGTTTCATAGTTTCCTTTCGATATACGATGTCACACAACATCCTTTTCATTTGGTAAGACACGAGAGTTTAAATGCGAAAACTCTTTCACCCTGTTTCTCACATTATCTAGAAGTCTATGTTAATAAGGTTACCTACAGATAACACCCCAACATGCAACTTCATCATCCTCATCTAATTGAACTCTAATGTTTTGATGCTTCCATAAAATTTTTCTTGATGTTTTTAACATTCTTGTAGTAGTAGACAACAAACGACTATTTACAGTGTTTTTTACCACAACCCCTATTAGAATAGATTTACGAGCAACCATGTAATTATGAGATCATTTTTTTGCAAGTGATGCAAGGACCGATGTCAAATTTTGTGATATAATCTCATTTGATTTAGCCTCTTTGACATTTTTAATTCCCAATAATTTCATTGCTTTTCTTAGACATTTTTGTTTTCACAACATATTTAATAATCGAGCTTGTTCTATAACAGAAATACCTTCAAAATATTCTTTGACTATCTTTTTTACTCTATAGCGAGCTATATGATTAGACATCGGAGGTCCCATTTCTTCCATTTTACTTGAATCCATATTCTCCAAAAACGTATCGTTAATGACGATATTGTTGTAGCTTCTAATTAATCTCCGTGAATTGGTAAGTGTGGTAGGATGTTGTATGTTTGATGTCGACCCTGCATAAAAATAAATATATGAATTTAGCTATTTGTGATTTCATTCAAATCAAATATTTACATATATATATATATATCTATATCTCTCTCTCTCTCTCTCTCTCTCTCTCTCTCTCTCTCTCTATATATATATATATATATATATATATATATATATAAGTTTATATATATTATATTTAAGTAAAAATTATAAACATATATCAAAATTTAAATTTACTCACCAATCATGGGCTCAATATCGAAGCTACCCATAGTTTGCTCCACATTTGTCATTTCCTCATCACCTCCATGCTCTTCATTTATTTCATCAACATTTTCCTCGACAATCTGCATTCCTTCATCACCACCATCTGTGAGGTTCACATTTTTCATTTCTGTGTTACTGTCAAGTGCCTCCACATTTATTTCCATTTCTCTTTTTTCTCTTAACTTTCTCATATTTTCATGCTTTTTGTCCTTCCTTGCCTCTTCATCAGTTCTGGTGCGATCATGTTTTTTTCTGCAATTCCTTCAATTTCCCATGTTGAAGGAATTAAAACCTAAAATCCAATGCATGAAAAGATATAAGAATTGGGAGTTACATACATACACTGAAAAAAAGATAACAACAAACCTAACAAGAGTAATATGCTAAGAACTATTGTACGAAAAACTTATAGGTACATGCCAAAACAAGGATTTGCACCAAAGAAAGTAAAATTACCTAGAAGTAGTCTCAAGAAAATGCCCGCCATATTTAAATCATAGGTTAAAGTAAATGCCCGCAACATATGGTCAAGCTGTATGCTATTGATATTTCTACCTAAACATGATCTCAATTTGTATTAAGCATGTTTGATGAAAAAATTATGGATCTGCCAAAATAATGTTTCAGTATAAAGTTTTGAGAAAGTCCTGAAAATGACTAAGTGTTGGAAAACTGGCTCAAGTGGTCTTGGGAAAATGCCCACAATACCTAATGGGTAAATGACAAAAATAATTTGAAACTACCATGCTCTAGATTGTTAAGAAGGATATCTCTCCATAGTCTTAGTTTTCACAGAAGGTGTTTGATGACAAAATTAATAGCCTTCCAAAACAGAGGTTCAAGTTGCTTTTAAACCAAAGTAGCAAATCTGCCTAAGTGGCCTCAAGGAAATGTCTTCCATAGTTTGTGGGTTGAAGAAAATTATCGCACCATATGGTCATTTTGTAGATGGGTGTTTTTTCTACTTGTCCACGTCTTCAGATCGACATGAAAGTTCCCGAGGAAGAAGGTATGGATCTGCCAAAATAAGGTTTCAGGATAAACTTTGGAGAATGTCCTGAAAATGACTAAGTGTTGGAAAACTAGCTTAGGTGGCCTTGAGAAAATGATTTTCGTACCTAATGGGTGAATGATTAAAACAATATGAAACCACCATGCTCTAGCTTGTCCAGAAGGATAAATCTCCATAGTCTTAGTTTTTATAGAATGTGTTTGATGATAAAATTAACAGCCTACCAAAACAGGGGTTCAAGTTGCTTTTACACCAAAGTAGCAAATCTTCCTACGTGGCCTCAAGGAAATGACCACCATAGCTTGTGGGTTGAAGAAAATTACTGCACCATATGGTCTTTGGGTAGCTGGGTGTTTTGTCTACCTGTCTACATCTTCATATCGACTTGAAGGTTCATGAGGAAGAAGTTATGGATCTGACAAAATAGGGTTTCAGGATAAAATTTGTAGAAAGTCATGAAAATGACTAAGTGTTGGGAAACTGGCTCAGGTGGCCTTGAGAAAATGCTTGCTGTCATTAATGGTTGTATGATAAAAAAAATCTGAAACTACCATGCTCTAGCTTGTCAAGAAGGATATCTAGTCCCCATAGTATTAGTTTTCATAGAAGTTGTTTGATGGAAAAAATAAGAGCCTGCCAAAACAGGGGTTAAGGAAAATACCTTGATAAAAATAAAAATTTGTGGCCTGAAGAACTCGGATAATATGAAATATCAGTAGATCTGTAAACTCTTATATGTGAATTCCCGACTGCAATATGGATATAATAACTCTCAGCTAAAAATCACTCTGCCAACTTTTCGCTGAAAAATGCTCTACCAAGTCTCGGCTGAAACACGCTCTGCCAACTCTTGGAAGAAAAACGCTCTACGAACTCTTGGTTGAAATACTCTCTGCCAACTCTCGGCTGAAAAAATAGTTTACAACTTCTCGATTGAGATAGATAAAAGGTCCCTCGGACGAGAGATTATTTATACACCTCCCGGGCGAGATGTTTTGGAATCCCGTCAAAATCACCAGAATTTAATGGTGGGCCACTAAAAGATTATCGAAGAAAACTCTCAGCTGAGATATATTTTATTTTTTCGTCTGAGAGTTTAAAATAACTTTTGGCTGAGAGATTTTCTTAACTCTCGATTATTTTTCGAGCGAAAATAACTCTCTCTCTAGAAAATTTAAATATCTCGGCCGAGAGGTTTTTAGTCAACATTTCCTGCACCATTTCTACAGTTTTCAAAAATGTATGACTTTAGCAAGGTTGAAACATTGCAAAAAATGAGAATTACCTGTTGGAGTTTATACAAGTAGATTCATCATTCAATCTTCTTTCTCATCATATATATATATTTTTTAATTTCATTTAGGATTTCTATTCTTGACAAAAAAAATTCTAAACTTTATCATTAAAAAAACTAGTGACTTAAAAATCAGTGACAATAAAAATTCAATATCGTCACAAAGATGAAGCCAATTTTTTTTTTTAAATCACAAGGTTTTTCCTTGCAATGTCCTCTTCAAAAGGGTCCTTTTATTTTTTTGATAAGACTCACATTTGAAAGAAAATGAGATGACAAAACCATGTGTCAATAAGGCACCATTTTTGGTACATATATTATTTCGATAAATAATAAAAAATAGTGTATAAGTCTGAAAATCATAAAAATATAGTCCATGCACAACTGCAATGAGTGTATATTATTATTATACATTTTTTTTCCCTAAAACAACTAACTATCTCTAAGAAAAAAGGAGGGCACAAAGGTCACTCATTATTCATACTTCAAATTTTAAAGTATATGTCGTTGGTGCCCTCCAAATTTTCCCCAGTATATGTCGATAATTAAAAAAAAAATTATGAGTACGTAGCTAATTCAATTCTCTAAAACATTTGTGTTTACTTCAAGGTGAAATTCCTAAGGGATATATCGGTTTGAAGGGGTTGAAGTTGAAAGACATACAATTTTGCAATTTGTTTTGTCAAAAAACAAGCAAAAGTGTTTCCCAACTTCATGTTTTCACCCTCTTGTTATATATTCTAGTTTTTATATAATGATATATGATATCTCATTAGTTACATGATTATTTACTTGTTGATATCATTTCCACACAATATTTCTCTTCTTGATGTTCCTAGATATATATGCTCAAAGTCTACATGGTATTAGAGTTGCAAGGGTGCTAAACTAGTAAGTATTCTAGTTTTTATTTTTAGCTATCAATCTATTATAGGTTGAAGAAGTGAATTTGCATCAATAAAATAGATTATTTTCAGCCATCAAAGAGCTCATTTGCAGCCATGGATCTCCTATCTCCCCAACTTAGTTGCTAAATAGTTGGTATGCTAGATCAGGTCTTATTGAAAGAGGCCCAGAAGCTTCACAACATATGCCCTAGCCTATGAGAACATATTCACATACATTGAGAAGATGAAATAGGTCCCAAAATATTTGTGACATATATACTACGAGTACATGTGCACATCCATCATCCACCATTTAGCTAGCTCAAGAAGAGCCATATACAATCCCAGAAGAAGAGGTGATCTACAAATTTCTTCTTTCCATGGGAGCACTTGTCCCAAATCAATTTCAAATTAAAGAATTGATTCGTGACCATTTCTGAAATTAGTTTCTTGTTAAATAAAAACTCTAGAATGTCTTCTCAAACTCTATATTCGTGCACTTGAAAAGAATGAGGAGTTCACAAAGTTTTGCATGGATCTTCACAAAGGCCTTTGTTGAGAAAGAGTTCACCGGGTTGAGAGATTCTTTGGGACTGAAGACATCTTTTTGAGAATGATACTTAAATATTTCTTTTCACATTCTCTTTTATAGGGGGTTCTCATGTGGTCTTTTCCCTCTTACTCAATTTTCATAGAATCTTGTGTGCATGGGTACCTAATATGGTTTTAAATTACTAGAGCCATTTTTCTATTTTTTTATTTAATTAGTTAGGATTATGGGGGGTGTTAGAGCAAATAACCCTCTACCTAGATACCTAGACCTAAACCTGATGTATCTTGTAGGCCAAACCTAATCCAAATTGATCACATGAATCAACCTTGAGTTGGATTCCTATATTTTGGGGTGCATTCCTTGATTTGGGATCACATTCCCGGATTTGGGGAATTCTTCCTTAGTTTTGGGAGTGATCGAGTGTATAACTAGTTGAGGACAAGAAGCAATACACTAATATAAGTCCTAATTGAATATTAATATCTATAACAAGCCCTAATTTCCCTAGTTGAGTGACTTTATGGATTTGCATGCACATATATTTAGTTTGTTGTACATCTCCTTATTAGAACTAGTAATTAGGGAGTCTTGGGTTGGTTAAACTCAATATATTTTAGTGTGCATGGATAACTAAGGGTACTTATCTCTAGTTAATTCTAACTCACCTCCAAGAACTGCATGAGAAATTTCAATAGCTTCCTCACATGATTCGAATTTCCTTTATATTTATATCGCTCAGCTCTATTTATATCGCTCAACTATATTTATATCGCTCATCTCTATTTAGTCTTTCTTTGTATTTGTTCTAGTTTTTTGTGAATGATATCTGATATCTCATTTGTTACACTTAGTCAAAATTATATATCTCATTTATATAGAATATCTCTTGTTTATGTTCCTAGATCTATATGCTTAAATTCTACACTCCCTCATTAAGTGAACGACATTCATAAAATAAGTTTGTAATTAGACATCGAACAAATTCTTAGCAATGCCCTTGGTGGCTTCATTAATAGAGACGTTATGCAAAAAATAGAGAAATGAAACAATATAATAAACCCAATACGTTAGAGGAAAACACATTCCATTATTATTTCCCTTTGTGTAACCATCCATGCTCATCATCGGAAAGATATGATATTGTTGGATCTACTCAATCCCTGTCATGGAAAATTCATACAATGGCTAAGAAGCTATGTAAATGAAAGCACTACACAAAATAATTGTATCAACTTCATTTGAAATCACCATTGCAAACTCCACGTCCATATGTAGTGTGCTCATAATATGAAAATACACATTGAAATTATCCTCACAAGGATATACTTTTTGGAAGTTCCTTGATGACACTAAGAGTGTAATCAAGGACCTTGTTCTTGTCCATGAATTTTTTTCCCATGAATGACATCCAATGATATCTACTACTGTAGAGTGCCCTTCCACTACTTTTGTGTAGGACGACCATGGTTAACCAAACCTTAATATGGTGGAAACTAGTATATTATAATGTCCTTTTTCGTGTCCCAAAAAGATATCAAATAAAATATGTATGTGTGCATGCCATTGTTTCATACAAATGAGCCTTAATTTTGTGAAGTTTAAATACCTTGGAAAAATAAAAATAACTTTGTTGCATCATAATTCTTAATTTTATCAAATATTAATATCTACTAATAAAATTAATTTTCAATCCCCCGATGCGGGTGACACATATGACAATCACATGGGTCAACTGTCACAAATGATACCTAGAAATGGCACTATGATTGATGTAGAGGGAGGATGCATGGGTATCAATTCATGCAGGAGTTAAATTCCGAGAGTGGTGAGCATCGAGCCAACCTTGCATGAAGCTAGGACATGTAATCATTGCTATAGTCTGGAGAGTCGAAGGGTTATGACACCCAAGATGAATTCATTGTAAAGTTATCACCTGTGTGTGTTTGCTCAGGGTTTAATGAAGTCGTCCAGGAGCAATATGGAGTCCATGAACCTCAAAGATATTGGCACGATTATCTTCCCAGTGTTGTTGGTTTTCTCCGCTGTCAACTAGGAAGTTGAATAGCGTGTGAAAATGCCAAGCCAACGAGGTACATTGAGGAGAGTAAGCATTGTTTGGGGCAGAGCTAGGTGGAAGGTTAACTTGTGGGCCATTGATGGCTATGGACTTGAGGTCTCAATGCAGGTAAGATGCATGATTGGTGACTGCGATTACAACGTCATCTCTAAGCACCTGGATTTAGGGAAATATGGTGGAAGAATCAACCGCTATTAGATGATCAAGAAAATAATGGGGATCCTAATGGAATATTTGATAGATAAATGGAGTGGAACAAGAGATATGTTGCAGAGCATAAGGAATTTCCTAAGCCATACCAATGAGCATTTGAATAACCTGGAAGAAAAATTCAGTTGGAGGAATTACACCATTTCTCACAATGACAAAGAGATGGTTGGTGACGAGAACATGGAGCAACATCTCATGGGTGGTGAGACATCCACAGTAGCAGAAAGGTACACGGTCCCCAAGCAGGAGTAGTGCGAAAACACCTATCTAACAACATCGATGTCAGCTAGCCCCCAACATGCAAAAATGTTTAGTGAGGAACCCAATAGTGACAAAGCTGGGAAACCTCTGCCAGAGCTATAACCGACCAGTCATTCACACTGTGCACATGATGATGAATATGGAACATGTCCCATACTAGAGGAAGAATTGGAAGTAATGGATGGGGAAGCTACTTCATAAACTCTCCACGGCCATCCTTGATTCACTCGATGTATTTATTTTTTTTCTCTCTCTCTCACATACAAATGCTTTGTTTTTTATGTCAATTTACAGTCTTAATTACCTATTATGTAATATGTTAGTCGGGGGGTTCTGGTATAGGAAGGGTTTCAATTAATTTTAGAAAAAATGAATAGGAATTCTAGCTTTTTTGAAAGACTTAGCGGGTGGCCAAATAGTCCCAGGCCCTTGTAGCATGATTTTGGTACTTTGTACTCTATTTTTTTTACCTCTATTAATATGAAATTCCCTGCATCTTACCAAAAAAACTAAAAATCAAAATAGAATTCACATACGAATTGTGCATTTTTTGTTAAGTACATGTGACATTAATTGGAAATTACGTGTGACATTAGTTGGAAATTACAACCTACTATGTTCCATGATTATGTGCACGAGAGTTGCGCGTCATGACCTCAATGTAAAATTTGGGTGAAGTTTTGTATTGAATGCAATTATTTAATATGCGATGTATTTTCATTTTTAACACATATATTAGTATTTATTGAGTAAATTGCTTTGTTGATGTGAGTAATTAAGTTTTTCACCATGATAAGAGAAATAAAGATATCTTTTATATGCACAACTAGATAAATCTATTGAATAATCTGATGGATATCTAGGGAATACATATGTGCGGTAGATCCATTGACTATAGAAATCGAAACGAAGATCTCAAGATATCTCTAGCTAGTAAAGTGAAACAAAGATCTAGTTTATTATTCTCTTTAGCTAGTTATCTATCTAGCTAGTTATCAAACTCTGTGTGGGATCTATTGAAGAATCCAAGAAAAATGAAGATCTCTTTTGATTAAATATCTATTTTATTAATCTCCACAATGTCTACATCCTACGTCCTATTATCAAACTCCGCACATAATCTATTGCAACATTCAAGTGACACAAATATATAGGGAATCTATTGTTAAAGTTGCATCACCATGAGTCATTCTTCAAACCAATTTTATGTGTTAGTATTGGGCCTCATGTGTTGAGGTAGAGAGCCTAAGTGGAATCATGAACTTGGAGTAAAATTCTTGTGTTGGACTCAAGAATGAATAAGCCTTATGTGTAAAGGTTAACACTCATGTGTTGAGGTGAATACTTTGATATGTCAAAGTGATGATGTTGTATAGTCTTGTTGGACAAGGCTAAGGACTTGTGTGTCAAGTTACATCCTCATGTGTTGAGGTGGACCTCATGTATAGAGGTTATGCTTTGCATGTTGAATCATTAATGTTGTGTTATAATATTACTGACCATGGTCACTCAAGATGGATAAGCTATTAAGTCTCCACTAGAGACTAGCCACCTCTAAAGACTAGCTACCTCTAGAGTGAATTACTTTAGCACATGACCACTTGGAATGAGAGTAGTATAATATGATCATAGCATTGGAAAAATATTCTTAGTATAATATAATATGATAGATAAATTAAAGTTAGCTCATATGGACCATGCAAATAAGATAAGAAATAAAGTTAATATGTATTAAGAACAAAGACAATTTGAATTGATCAAGAGAATGATTTCAATTGATTAAAGAGAACTCAAATTGTTAAGATTCAATGCCATTAATAATGTATTTCTCATTTAGTTAAAGAAGAAATCACAGTGGTCACTAATTTAGTAAATCAATCAACATGATTTTAGTTAAGAAGAGTTAACTAAAGTGTTAATACATAATAACTAGTTAACTAAAGTGTTTTGCATGATGGTACTTTATTTAAACAAAAGTATGACACTTTTTTTAAACTAAAATATGACACTTAAGTTATGAAATTTGAGTTATGACTTTTGCATGACTACACTTGAATTAACATCCTAACTAAGTGGTCTAGCATCCAGTTAGAAGGTGAGTTCATCCTGAAGTCAATAGAGCATGTATTTAATGTCAAAGATGAAAGGCATTGAACATTGTGTATGAAGGATTGAAGAAACCAAGGAGTAGAGCTATTTATCCTTAACATAATTTGATATATTATGCATGAGATCCTGATTCCCCATGCAATGATTCACTACATATTGCATGAGACTAAATTTGGCAAGTTATTAAAGTGTTGGACACATTGCAAAGTTCATCTATTTGATCTCTCTTCTTTATTGTTCAATGATAACACCTAGGGTGTTAAAATTATCGATTATCTTGCACCTGGGGTGCCGAAAGCAATATACTATTATAAAATGCATTCTTTGCTATCTATCATTATTATACTAAGAATATTCGTTGCGGATTTTCATCCTCATTGTTTTCATGGTTTTACCTAGGGTATATCCCGCGTTAGGTGTGAATGATTATGTGTATGAATGGTCCATTGATTTGAAGTGATCTGTATTTATGCAATTAAACATTAAAGTTCAATGCTCATTAAAAATTTAACATGGTATCAGAGCTCAAGGCATGAAGGATCTAAGTTTTTTCAAGTAAGCTTGAGCCAACATAGATACTGATCAGTTGAGCTCAATAATTCAAGAAAAATGCAATCGATCTCTATAATACTATAAGACCAACTTGAAGGTACTTTGAACTTCAAAACTTGGGAGTCTCAAATTATAAATATCCTGGTAGAGAAGGTATTCGATGGCTAGATATCTAATGTAGTGGAAGATCCTACTACCAATGCATTGCACACTACCTTCAAAATGAACCAAGGCAAATCCAAGAAGATCATTTATGATTCAGTGAAGGACAACTTGATGTCGGTGATTACTCCTTTGAAGAAAGTAAAGGAAATATTCGATGTTTTGACAAATCTCTATGAGAATAAAGATATGAGTAAAAAAGTGAGCATTGTAGAACAAGATTCGTAATTTCAAGATCGAAAAGGATGAATTTGTGGATCATTTCTTTACAAATATCTCTCAAGTAAGAGATCGACTTACTAGCATTGGAATAGTGGTGGATAATGATGATCTGATTCAAATCGTTGTTTATGGTATCCCATCCTCATGGGAGGCATTCCTAGATGTATTTAATGGTTTATAAGTACAAACTAACTTTGAGAGGATGTGGCATGACTACCTTCAAGAGGAAGGGAAAATCCAAAGCAAGATTGCTTCCTCCAAAGAATAAAACCTTGCTCTTATGGAAAGGATGAAGAGAGGAAAGAAACAATTCTCTCATAAGAAGTTTTCTCATCCAAAGGAGAAGGTATAAAACAAGGAATTGATAAGTCAAAGATTAAATGCTACAACTGGAACAAGAAGGGTGACTATGCTAGAGATTGTTAGACATAGGAAAGAGGAAAGTTCAAGGGTAGGTTTCCTACTTCTATTTCTACAAAAGATGAACCTACAAGAAATATTTCATTTGATGCAAAAAATGATGACTGCCAAAAAGTTTTTTTCCTTTAGTGCACCAATGATTGCATAATATATAGATGAGGAGATTGCTATCACTAATATTTGAAGATCTAGGTTGTAGTTAGATCCTGTCAAGAAAGAATATAAATATCTAAGGACTCTAGTAATCTCCGCAAGGAAGTAGAGATCAAGAGGGATCCCACAAAAACAATAAAAGATAAATATTTGTATTTGACTATCAATTTCTCTTATAAAAATATATGAATGTTTTTGGATATATTCTTCATTACAGTTATATGTAGATCTATATTCCTAGAATTAAGAAGTATGTTATAGTATAACATGATGAGCATATGTTATAGTTTTCTCTTTTATTGACGAATAATGATCTCAAATAGTACATGTTATGATTGAGTGAGTAGCCTATAGTGTTGCATAAAATTCCATGAGATATGGATGGAGGTTGTGTTGAAGCATTGGTTAAAATGTTTGCATAAACTGCATGAACTATTTGTCATTGCATTGAAATGATCAGATTATCAAGGTTTCTAATCACTTGACTGAACTTGACTTGTAGAAAATAATTGTATGTTATGGGCTACAAGAGAAGAATGATGAGAATTGTTCTAAAGGGATAACATGACATATGACTATGACTTACAACACCCAACAGAATGGGGTTTCTGAAAGAAAGATCAGAAAAGAATTGTGAGGCCACAAAAGCCATGATGTGTGATCAAGATCTTCCTACCTCCTTATGGGAAGAATCCTACAACACTGTTGTGTATATCTATAATAGAATCCCTCATTATATTTTGTAATACTCTTGAAGAAGTTTTCATTGGTGAAAATCTAGATGTTGGAGACTTGAAGACTATTGGTTTTCATTCATGTGCCAAAAGATAATAGGAAAAATATGGATCCATGTAGAAAGAAAGGGACATTTTTTTGTTATAAAGCAAATCATATGAAGCCTACAGAATAAATGTACCAAGTGAAAGACACATTGAATTCAACAGAGATGTGAAATTTCATGAAGAGGCTACATTCAAACTCTCTAAATATCTTTAATGTGATTCAGACATGGAGGAGCATGAGGCTCCCATGATGGAGGACCCATATTCTCATTCTCTCCATTCAAATGTTGAGAGGGAGAATCCATAAGAGTTCTTATATTCGCTAGATCCTAAAGAACCAGTAGAACTGATTGATGAACTTCCTGCTAAGAGGATATATGCATGGTGCCTATACATTATACAAGATGCAGAAAGGGATGCATCGCCATTAGGATCATCGAGAGAGAAAAAGAGACCTAAAATATATTCAGGGTATGTTACACAGATGAGTGAGATCACTCATTCAAAACATTCCACCTATGAAGAAGATGTTAAGCAACGCATATGGAAATATGCAATGGTAGAGGTATATAAATATTTAGGAAGAATGATATTTGGGAAGTTGATCCTAAACCTAAAGGGAAGCCAATAATAAATTCTAGATGGATTTATAAGATCAAGCATGTTACTGATGGAAATAGTGAAAAGTATAAATATAGATTTGTTGCCCGAAGTTTCTCAAAGAAAGAATGATAGACTATGATGAGACATTCACTCTTATGTCCAGGCACTCCATGATTTGAGATATGAGATCACTTACATATGTTCTAGGATGGAATCTCAATAGATGGATGTGAAAACTACCTTTTGTTAGAATAATCAACCCATAGTTAGCTACCCAAGACATTAATTAATCCCTTTTTGTCTTATTTGCCTAGTTTCCATATTCCACCTTATGCAAGTTGTCATCTACACATCCATAGTGGTCAAACTTGATAATTTTGAGTCATGGAGCACTTGGGAAACCTCCTGGAATCAAATCTACTTTATTCTTGGCCTCCCTAGTGCATGCCTGCTTTTTCTGCTTTATTGCCTTCTTTTTCAATGTTTTAAGGCAATTGGGAAAGTTTGACTAGGTGAAGTTAACTTGTTTTTTGTCCTCCAAATCCTCCACTCTTTTCTCCTATGAAAATAATGTATGAGTTGTCCTTCCATCCACTATTATCTTGGCTAATTGATTTTTCCAATTCGTGAGCTCCTAGACAGTTTTGGAAACTGCTTTATGCACCCATGGGGGATTTTCTTAGATTTAGTAAGCCTTCTTTTGACTAGATTCGAATGGAATCTTCATGCATTCGAATCCCTCATGTAATTATTTATTGTGGTAGCCTATGACTTCACAGGGTTGGCTATTGTACACTTATTCAATATAGATTAGTGTTTTGCTCCATTATTCAGTCTCCTTTGTGAGTAATTTGCATGTGTAATTGGCAATTGTTCTAACACATGGGTTCAATTTCCACATGGTATCAAAGCCTTTGTAGATCGATTTCTCTCCTTCCAATTTTTTTTCCAGGTTTGACATCATTGACTTGGAGCATTCTGCTGACTGACGGGACAATTTCTGAGCTATGGATCAATCTTAGAAGATCATCTTGACTCCATTTAATTTCTTTGAATGGAAAGCAGAGATGGAGATATTGTTGAGAGCGAAAGGCCTCTATAGAGTGACTATGGCAATAGAAGCAGATCTCAATGCAGCTACAAAGAAAATAAAATGGCGCAACCGGAGGGATGAGGCTTATGGTCTCTTGTGTCTGAGTATATCCAAAGACCTCCTTTTCCATCTTAATGGGTTGACATCACTGAATGAAGTATGGGAGAAGCTTGCTGATATTTTGGAAAGATAGATGAGATGAGGGGACATCAAATTGAAAATGAACTGATCTCCTTGAGTCCCAATAGCTTTGAATCCCTACAACTCTATTTTTCCAATTTCAAAGCACTTGTTTTGCAGCTAAAACAATGTGGGATCGAAAAGAAGGATGATCAGCTATTCTTGGCCATACTCTCAAATCTTGGCCCTGACTATTCAGTGTTTGCTTCGACCTTATATGCCACAAAGTTGACAGCTCAAGCCTGGAAGATGCCTAGCCTTGCAGATTTCATGGAATCTCTAACACAAGAACAAGATAAATTGGTGATGATGGGCACCATCAAACCATCCAAAGACCAAGCTCTGGTTGCTGGAGATTCGAGGGTGGATTCAAAAAGCAAGAAGAAAGCTAAAAATCCACCTGAGCAAAAGAGAGACAAGAACAAGTCTCTAGAGGAGCCTCAAGGTTCCAAGAAGAACTACCAGAAGAAGAAAAACAAAGGAGAAATGAGCAAATGCGCATACTGCAGTAAGGGCAATCATTCTGAGAGCTCCTGCATGAAGAAGCAAATAGACATGCTGACCCAACTCCTGGAGAAGAATGGAATCTCCCTTCCAGACAGCTCAAAGAAGAGGGAAGGAGGATCAAGTTCAGAAAATAGAGAGAGAGTTCATGCATTCGTTGCTGGCACATCAAGCTCACCTAGTTTCATCATTGATTCTGGAGCTTTAAGACATATGGTTTCGACTAAGGAGGAATTCACCTCACTTGACATGTCAAAAGGTCCACCAATAGTACTGGGAGATGACTCTCTCACTGAAAGTTTGGGCAAAGGGAGGATTGATCTTGATCATGGTAAGTTTAGCAATGTGTTGTATGTTCCAGGTCTTGCCTCTAACCTCTTATCAGTGTATCAGATGACCCACACATGGTCTCCAAAGAAGGTCATATTCTCCCCTGATGAAGTTGAGATCACAGAGATCTCAAGTGGTAAAGTCATTGCAAAAGGAGTTGCAAATCATACTTCGAAGGTATACATGTTCTCACACTTCCTACCCTACTCAAACCCCTCTGCTCTTCTGATTCATGCTAATGAGGCAAGAAGGATTTGGCATGAAATATTTGGCCACCTAAATTACAATTATCTTTCTGATATTAGTGAAAAATAAATGGTCATAGGGTTACCAAAGATTAAATTTTCCAAAGGAGTCTGTCAAGGTTGCATCCTAGGAAAACACCCAGAGCATAAA
>LPNX010380560.1:0-90923 GCA_001517045.1 Pseudotsuga menziesii
CAGTTCTTCAAAACAGTCTTTTCTAAATGTCATATGTGATGTTGCACCAGTATCAAGCAGCCAACAATATTTATAAGATGAAAGAGAAGTCATTTCATTAAACCCAAGATTACAATGTGCAACGATACAAGAATCAGAAAATTTACTAGCATCTTGGTCATCTTTCTTCTGGTTATGCTTGTTTCTGATGGAGTCCCATGAATCCCAACACTGATCTGATGTGTGCCCAGTCTTTCCACAACGCTTGCACTTTGATCTTTTTCTGGAGTTGATTCTGCCCCCTCTGCCTCTCTTGCTGCAATCTCCCTTGGAAGGGTCTTTGAACCGATTCTTTGTTTTCTGAACAAAGTCAAGGGATTCTTCGACAGGCTCGCTTGATTTCTTGATCTTTCTAGACCATTTTGGATATGTTTCCTTTCCATTGAGGACATCACCAACAATAGGTGCTATAGATTGCATTTTTACAATTGTTAGTGTAATTTTTAAAGAGAAATAAAAAATAATAACCTTGCAGGTCTACAGTCTCTGCCAAGGTGAATACAATGCAATTTTATAGCAAATATATCAGTAGATACAAAATATATCACTGTCATTCATACACAGGCTTCTTTAATATACAAAATATATCAATCACGAGTAATATATTAGTCTCAGTATCACAATGCAATATATCAGTCTCAGTATTCTGAATACTGAGATTGGTATTCAAGTAGGTCTTCAACAGACTGTAGCAACACAGGCTTGCAGCTCCACAGGATTTCAGGATTTCAAGAAATAGACATCAGGAATATTAACATACTTCAACGCATATATCAGTATGATATACCAGTCAGCATAAACGCAGTCAACAATTACAATGCATGGCTCATACAAGATGCATATATCTCCACGCTCTTGAATGGAGTCTTCCAAGTCACAGCCCTTTTTACTCAATGTAAATACAAAATACTTGTAAACTTTCACTTTACATCCACACACATAAATTAGGGTTTGCAAAAATTAGGATTTGTGTAATCCAATGATCACACCAAAGATTTTACCTCCACGCAGACATCTTTCATTCTTCACGCTCTTGAAAAAAGGCTGAATATACACTTTCAGTCTTCAGAAATCGAACTTCAAAGAACTGAATATACACTGGTAGGTCGCAGCATAAAAAAAAATAGATGCAGGCTCCATGCACAGCTTCACTCACAGCAGTCTTCAATACCACTGATAGGTTGCAGCACAAAAAAAATAGATGCAGGCTCCATGCACAGCTTCACTCACAGCAGTGTTTAATACACTGGCAGGTCGCAACACAAAAAAAGTAGATGCAGGCTCCACGCAAGCAGTCTCTTCACTTCGGGTTCACCAAGCAGGAAGTCTCCACAGGCAGTCTCGCTGTGAACACAGTCTCTTCACGTAGCATCCATACTCAACGCAGACAGTGTCAACAAGATAGAACACACTCTTCAATGGTCACAGCAGGTGTAGCAGGTCGTAGCAATATATCAGTCTCCAATACCTCAGTCGCAACAATAATTCAGTCTCCAACGCAATATATATGTATGATATATCAATCACACTATATTTGTGTTCAGGTCGCAGCACAGGTCGCAGCTTCCAATCTCTTTACATCGCAGTCTTCAACGTGACTGTCTCTCCACGAGCAGTCTCTCCAACAGCTTTAACCTCACATTAAAACTTCAGCACATAACTAAATCATATCGGATGGAAAAGCATTTGTTTCTTCAATGCATATAGTAGATATTATGTACATAAGATCGATTCTTAAAAATAATTACTTGCACATTCAAATACATTGAATACAATAAAATTTATGTGCATAATATCGGCGTTAATGCCTGACCGCACAACATTTTATCTACAAACTGAATCTTGGTAGACAATAGGCAATTTCGGAGACCAACTCCACGACAAGCACTGAAAACTTTAGCAGAACAATAGCTGTTCTATGTAGCTCATACAGAAAAATTGACAGAGCCGTATTGACAAAGATATAAACAGAGAATACTCATCGCTGCATTTGGAATAAACGATAAAGAGAACAAAAATCATGTTTCCCTTTCGCGTAGACTCACATTTCAGCTAAGCAATCGGGGTCTTTCTGTTACAAATACAGTGGAAAATAATTCACAGGATTCGAAGTTTAACTATCCCCGTTTCAGTTCATTCGAAGGTCTTTTAAATGAAATTCTAGGGCATTTTTTTTTTTTGGTTTCTTGGAGGTCGGAGATTCGAGTTCCGGCGAGTGAGGTTAGCGAGGGTTTTGTTTTGGATCCGGGGAAGAATCACGGTATTGGAGGTTTNTTTTTTTTTTTTGGTTTCTTGGAGGTCGGAGATTCGAGTTCCGGCGAGTGAGGTTAGCGAGGGTTTTGTTTTGGATCCGGGGAAGAATCACGGTATTGGAGGTTTTATTTGTGAAGCAGGTAGTGAGATGCCAAAATTAGGTAAGTTGGCAGCAAAATAATTCAACAGTTTTGATAGAGAAAATGAGTGAGCAGTCTGGCAGGTCTGGCAGCCAGGAGGGCGCAGACTATGCACTGGGTAGAATTGCAGAATGCCAGAACAACATGCAACAGGCAGGAGTTATGGCAGGCAAGTAGCCAGGCTTTGATACCACTTGTTGGTAATAACTCCTGATTGATTATTATTCCAATGCAAATGCCTATATTTATACAAATCACATGGCGGTTGGGTTTCACCTTCCGCTCAGCCTGTTTGGATTCCTACTATTTATTTATTTATTTATTTACATTATATAACCCTAACGGATTATATTCTAACATTTATCATTTAAAATTTTATTCTTACTTTCAATCATTCTAGCCAGTTCTGTTTTAATCTTCTCATTTTCTTCTTTCAATTCCTTGATTTCCATATCCTTCAGGCTCACCTTTGACATTGGCACTAACAAATAATCAACAGAAAATTCACTTAGAGGTTTTTCAATATTTACAAGAGATAAATCTGTATCAGCAGGAGTCTGGCTCATCAACTCTTCCATAATTTCCTTTTCATCGTTTTGATATTTTTTCAACTTTGAAATCTGTGTCATCAATTCAGTTCTCTCCATTTCCTATTTGCTTTTTCCCTCCTGCAATTTCAATGCTTTGCCTTTGTAATCCATCATCTCTTGATAAACTTCATCTTTTTCTTCTTGCAATGCAAATAACTTTGGGGACTGAACGTGTTCATAATTTGGGATTTTCAGCTTCTTTTTCTTCCAAAATCTTTTTGGTGGCCTGTGCATTTCCTGGTTCACTTCCCAAGCTTATAACATCTATCTGTAGCTTCTTAATCTGGATCAGATTTGCTTTATTTTCTACTTTTTCATGTTTCAACTGGACTTCCATTTTATCTACAAGGGCTTGCAATTTGTTAATTTTCATAATGGCATTTAATAAATATGAATAAATAATATCTCCCGTCTTCTTGTGGAGCTGTATCTTGTTGGGGACACTGATTTTATCTAGCCTTACTTCCATCTCAGATACCTTTTTATCACTAACCATAGCGGACTTCAAGGTGTTCCTCTCCACATCCCGAGTAGAAATCAGTGATGCCTTTTGGTTGACTAGACTTCTAACTCGAGGAAGTAGATTTTTGGTCTCCTCTGATGACTGCATCTGTTTTTGAGCATAACTTGACACAAACTCTGCTCTGGATTTGAAACCTGAACTGGGCGCTGCACTACCTTCTCCTCCAAAGGAAAACTGATGCATTTGTACTGACTTCTTCGGGAACAAAACTATTTTCTTTGAATATTCTGAGACTATTTCTCCTGAAACTTGATCATCCTGAGAATGTTTTTTAATCTTTTTATATGTCTTTTTTCATCCACATCCATATCCTCCAGCTCAGAAAGACTTCTCTTATTCAGAATGCTAGGATTTTCAGGTGCTTGAACTGCTGTAATCAACTCACTGCTCCTACTTTCATCAATTCCTGGACTTTCTATAAAACAAGACAAATTGGCTATTTCCCCTAAACCTTCAACAACCTAATGATCGGATGGTTTGTTTTTATTTGATTGCTTCCTCTGAGAAATTATATGACGTGGATCATAATTGATTCTTTGTTCTTTCTGGAAATCCATAATTTCTAATAAATTTTCCACAATTATCAAGGCACTTTTGTTTTTGAAAATAAATGGACCAACTTTAAGGGGAAATTTAATATTAGAAGACTTCTTGAAGGCTCCAAAATGCTCCTCCTCTGCACATAATATTTTCCTCATGAACTCAAGTGCAAAAATTCCAGGAGTTAGAAATACAGGTAATTTGTATGGTTCCCTAGTGAAACCATACACCCTCAAAACAGTAAAATATTTGTATAAAAACCAGTCTCCTATTCTGTCCTATGAGGATGACTGCAACATGAGTTTCATTTATTCTATTACCCTTGGTAACACTTCATCAAATAGCAACTTGTACATCTCGAACATAATGAAAATTACAAACTCAAACATATTGATTTGTTTTGGAAGATCCGGAGTGAAAATAGTGGGTAGGAATTGTAATTCTGATACATTTGAACATAGCAACATGTTCAACAAGTATGACTGATATTTGAAAAACTTGACCTTTGGAAATTCGACTAACTGGATATGGATGACTTCTGCTAAATACTCATCTAAACTGAAATAATGGACTAAATGGGATTCAGGACTAATTGAACTCATTCTCAGTAAAAAACCTAAGACAACTTCATTGATATGAATGTCATCATCTAAACCTAAATTTTGATAGACCAAGGACATAACCAATTGCACTTGTTTTTTGAAAATGTGAACATTATATGGTAGAAAAAGACCCTCTAATGACTGACCTTCATTAAGAATACTGGACAGAAACTTGCATCTATCTTCGGTTTTACAACTTTTGTACATTTCGACTAAGACAGACTCATTCACAGACTCACAATTGTTAGGGAAACTATTAGGTAGGTTAAGTATTCTGTGAATGGCTTTTGCATAAATCTTACAAAGTATTTTGGATGTGGTATGACTCATAATGACTCTTTCAGAAGGTGAATAAATTCTTGCGCACCATTCAACAAATTCTGGAAACGGTAAAGTTTACTCAATGGAGAAATAATACGAAAAAGACTTGCAGAAACTCAGAACGTCATTTCCCTGCAAATTACACTGCCACAACCATTCCTTAGAGAATGATACATTTCCAACTGATAAAATTGGGTCACATACGTTTCTGTCTCTATCAGCAACAAATTCCTCCCTTTCATCCATAACTCTAGTTAAAACTCCTAACCCTTGTTCTCTTTCCATAACGGACAATGGTGATAATTCTTTGAACGAAGCTTAAGTGTTTTAAGGCTTGCCTGTGACTGTGACTGTAGATATGTAAGGTTGACTTCAGAAAGATGGCAGGATATCTCCTTTGTTCGTCTGCATCATGCAAATAAAATGATTTTTTAAAACCAATTCAACTTTACCTTTATATAACGATCTATTCTGGAGCCTCCACTAAGTGGTTTTTCCTTAATTGCTTTTCTCTATGGAATTCACTTCGATTTTCCATGTGTAATGTGGTTTACATTCCGATACCACCTTTCCATTTTAACCATCTTGTAACTTTATCCTCCGGAACCGATAATAACCGTCGATGAGTTTTCACCTTTTCCTTAAACCGTTGGATTGAGATTGGCTGTACACATTCCACTAGCCTTTTTTTATTTTTTTAAACTTGCATCTTTACTCAGTAGAGTATTTCTCAACCGTAGATTTTGTCCTCTTTATTCCATCACCATTGATCTTCAAGCTTCGTTAACCACATCTGCTTCTCCTTATCTCCTGCGTATCTTTACCTAGGGGATCTATTTTAACCTGTAGATCTTCACCTCAATCAGTCTACACCATCGGATTACGTTCCAAATTGACCATTATGTGCCATTTGATAATAGAATCAAACTATTAAACTTAGCCAAGTTCATGTATCCTTTTATTACTCCTCCATAATATTCTTCCTCAGCTGTTCAAAATAGAGGTGCTAAAACTAGGTTGATCACCTTTGATATGGATCAAGGAGAACCCAAGATGCCATCCAGCGTGCCTTCCAAATCCCAGTTTCAATTCGAAATTTGGTCGTACATCGATTCATTATCAATGAAGGGGCATCCACCTATGTTATGTTGACCTTTGTTTAGAAAAAACTCAGGTCCTCTACCTTTAAACCTTTGTCTATTGCTCTCCGCGCCTACGATGTCCACTCTACGAAGGCCTAAGGAATTCTTATGAATTTCCTTGTTGAGTTAGCTGGTAATTTTTTTTTGATTGACATTGAGGTTATTAATGCCCAACTTGATTACAACCTCCTCCTAGGACGTAGCTACAGGTATGCCATGCGAGCCGTGGCCTCCACCATCTTTCGACTCCTGATGTTCCCTCATGATGGAAAGATTGTGACTGTCGACCAGTTAACTTACTATGATCCGAAGGGGCTGGCCACATCGGAACATGTCATTCCTACCATTGATACTGCTATTGACAGTGTGTCCATTCCTTCCTTATATGACGTTGGCCTAGGTTTGTTTTCCAACACCACTATGATGGACGCCTTCCCATCCTTACCACCTCCACCTACGCTGACTGACATATAATATTTGTGTACTATCACATCCAGTACCATCCCGACCACATTGAAACATCTGTTGCAACCCCAACCATAGTCACCCAAGAATTATTGGGGTTCGTTCCCGATCCACATGATTCCATTCCTTTTTCCATCATCTGACATCGTGAGCAAGCCTATCATGACTACTCTCAAATTACGTAATTTCATGTTAGGAATTCCCATGTGGTACCTCGATCCACCCACCCCACCTCCAATACCCCAAGTTGTGTTGAATCCCGTCCAACCTATTGATATGGAGCCACGTCCTCCTCTTGGCCCATAAAAAATGTCTTCCATTCGCTACCCTGCCCCTCCTCCTCTAAAGAAGGCTAGGGGCAAGGCCACCAAAGTAACAAGCAATCCTTGTCTGCCTCCACCTTTCGCTTTGTACGATATTCAAGGTCATGCAACATAAAATTGTCCAGAGTTACCTATCCTTCGCACACACATGGACGCTATGGTTACAACTGATGGTACTCCGGTAGTCATCATCCCAGATCCACCAACAGTCAAGAACAAGTCATTGAGGACCAACTATCTTTGTGCAGTTTGTGGTTTGTATGGCCATTACTCTCACCACTTCCCAGACTTGTTCGAGTATCGGTCCATCATTTGTGACCTTCAGAAACACTCTCATGAATCTGAAATCACTTTCCTTGAGGAGATCCACCCTCCGGTCTCTTCCTCAAACACAACCAACACCATTTACATGAAATATACTTCCAGTAGTACTTTCCCATCCTCTACCATGGAAGATCCACCTGATCTATCCCAACACCACTTTCATGATGATGGAGAGATCTCTAAGACCGCCACCGGTTTTACCCAGTTTCACTTAGTCCATGGTGTCTAGTTGGTACTTCCCATTAAGTGCCAGATTCCATCACTCCACCTTTCCATAGAGCTCCTCCTTGATACCTCGCCATTATAAGAACGCCTTATTCTGCTTGAACAAACCAATGAGGACCGTTGTGCTACCCTCCAAGCGATTGAAGCAACTAAAACTCAGTCGAAGTCACATTTTGACCCCCATGTCCACCCTCACACCTTTAGCGAAGACGATATGGTCCTTGTTTAAGACCAAGCCAATGATAAGTTGGGAAAAGGGAAGTTTGAATCCATGTGGTATGACCCATATGTCATCCACCACTGCCTCAATAAGGGGCATATATTCTTGCTGACTCTGATGACCACCTCTTGAAGAATCCCTGCAATGGGCTCTACCTCAAGAGGTTTTATTCCTGATGTCACCACCATGAGTCACTTGTATCATAGTTTTTTTTTTCTTTACACCATGCTTGACACGATTCTTACAATTTGTTTCCTTGGTTACTCTAGATGGATCCTACCTCGCACCACTACATTGGATTCACTGACGCAACAAGTAGATGGTCTCCTAATCTCGCCTTGACTGCGTGGATTATTTATTCCCTGTCACATGAGTTGATCCATATCGATGAAATGTGTGTTGGAATTACTACCAACAACCAAGATGAGTATAATGGTGTCATTGGCCTCCTAGACGCTGCTCTCCATTTGGGTATTCGTCACCTTGATGTCTTCTTAGACTCCCATCTGCTTGTCTCCTAGTTGAATAGCTACTATCAAGTACGCGATCCTTGTCTCTTTAGAAAGTTCCTGTGCACTCAAGATTTGGTTAGGAATTTTGAATCCATCACATTCATGCATGTTCCCAGGAGTCTCAATAGTGTAGCATATCAAGTGGCTAATGGTTTTCTAGAGTGGGACGTTAATCATCGCATATAGGAAATAAAATTGCATAAGGAATCATCACATAATCATGCATACATACGTCATGTACATCATATAGGAATGATCATCATAAAAAGACTCAGATAAAAACCATAAAAAGTGCATCCATGTGCATAAATATATATATAATTTCATAGTGTTCAGTAAAAAATGAGAAGCTCCATAAGCTTTATCGGCTGAGCATACATATCATACAAAAATCCTAGTGCACCACTGCACTAGGGGTAGCACCACTAGTTGCTAGTCAGAATCAAAGGCCTCCTAATTTTACTCAGAGTCTGTATCATCCTCTATGTCCTCCTCATTGGATCCCTCCTCATCCTCCATTGGTGCATCACCCTGTGCCACTGCTCGGACATACTCGATAACGACTATGATCCTCTTCATTAAGGAGATCCAGTTTGGAGGAGTGCGGTAACATGCGGTGATCAAGTCGTCATCTAGGTACTTCCATCCATCATCAATGACCCCCTCTAACAAATGCTCTATATCACAACAAAGTGAGTTTAAGGTACTCCAGTGCCTCTCGTTCCTGTGAGCAGGGGGATATGACCCCTCAAATCTACCCTTTCGTCGTTGATAGCCTGCTGGAGGGCGTGGTATGATGTATGCACATACACACAGTATGTCATCAATATCTGTCATACACATAAAATATATACCACTAATATAGTAATCTATATATGAATGTAACCACATAAAACATCATGTATATGTACCATTAGGTCCCTAGGCCTATTCTAGAGGTCGAGGCATCTCAAGATCTCCCTTGTAGTGCATCCCTACGTACAGGTAGTCCTCTATGAGGACTGGTAGTTGCCTCTACTCTACTAAAAGATCCTGAGTAAAGAATTGACCCACTAGTCCACCTCCCTCTCGGATCATTATCTTGCTCTAGCTCCTCATGCAAGGCTAGTAAGGCCCCCCATGTGTGAGCTTTAGCGTAGTGTCGTCAATCACACCCAGCATCGGGAGCCCAATCAAAAAATAAATATTGGGGAGTGTGATCTCAATCCTCTCCCCATGGATAATATAACACTCCACATCCGAGTCCCAGAAGCTCACCATCGTCTCTAATAGCAGTCTCATGATACACATGAGTGGAACGCGAAAGTAATTCATTAGCCCACTCTGGGCGAGCGTGTCCACCACCACTCCATCCCCTAATTCCTGCTCCTGCAAGGTACCATCCTACTCTCGCCATACCAACCATGGCATCCTGCACATACACACAGTCCCTATCAGGCTCAATTTTAAAAACAAAAACCTCATCCTTGTCTAAGTCTCGCCTATTCAGCCCTTTTGTGCGACCCAAGTCGCACAAAAACCCTGAAGAGATGCTACTGAGTCGCTCCTTTCTAATGAGCAGGTGCGACCTAGGTCACGCCTGTTATCTCAATAAGAGCGACCTAGGTCGCGATTTTTCCCTTGAAAAGTGCGAGCCGACCCTGCGAGCCCTTTCATCTTGGCAGAAGCCCGAGGATGAGAAAAAATCAAAAGTAAACCAGTGAAAAATATGGGTTTGACGAGATCTCTTACCTGCAAGTCATGAATCTAAAAATCACTAGTCGAAATGAAATAAATCAGCAAATGAGCTCTGGGGTCCTCCACTCCAACTCAGCATTGAACAGTAACAATGACACATGTCATCTGCCCCCCTGTTTATAGGCCTCCATTGGGTCTATTTTTCTTTCGTGCACCACAGAGTCATCTGTAGTCCGTTTGAGACGTCGTTTGCACCATCGGGTTCAGTTTTCCGTCCTATATATTTTTAAGAGACCCTTGTCTCATTCTCTCACTATGATTTTCTAGGCCATTTCTCGGAATCCACCTCGGTTTGCTTTCCATCACATGAATCTCCCCTTGTATTTATTGGCATGTTCATGAGCTACTCACTCCATCCATACTGCATAGTTGGGAATTTTTGAACACCATCCATCGTCCTACAGGAGGGCCCCACCAGTGTTCTGCATTTATGCCCATCATCTATTTTCACAACATAACCTCTTTCCATACATCAAACACTTCCCACTTTCTTGGTTTACCATTATGGAGTTTTGGTTAAGCTCTTTTTTGACTCCTAAAAGAATGAAAAGATTGTCGAGCATGCTTGCTTCCTTTCACGCTCGTTAAAGTATTTGAAAGGGTGTCTATGTAGCCTCATTTATCTCCTTTTTCAGACTATATAGAATATGATAAGAAAAGGACCACCTTGGCACTTTCTCGCAAGGACCGTTTCTGTTTATATTCTTTTATGCTTTCTCGGGAATTGGGATCGAACCTTACGAAAAAGCTCATCATGGGTTGTATTTAAGCTCTTTTTGACCCTTCTCATTAAGAAAATATTTCCAAGCAAACTTGGTTTTGTTCATGCTCGTAAAAGTATTTGAATGACCATTTAGTCAGTATAGGTTTAACCTTTTCTGGCCTGATTGGACTATCAATGGTAAAGAATTATTCCCTACCCAAAGGTTGAGAGAGATATCCTATGCAAAATTTTATCCTTTTTCGGACTCAGGAGACTACATATGAAAAAGAGACCACACTTGAGTCTTATTCCTGTTTCCAGACTCTCTAAAAATGAAAACACCATCGAGCATTTACTTTCTTGGGCTCACTAAAAATACATGAGATCGTGTCATAACAGTGTCTTTAGGCACCACCCCATATATCACAGTTCGACAACTTCCCCCCTTTGGGTCACCTTTGTTCAGAGTATTCCACGATGAGTCTTCCTTGGATCCCCTGGGTACCACTAGCCCAGTTACTTCCCTCAGTATTTCCCATTTGAAGTTATCTTCCCGATATTACTGCTATGATCCCTCTCCCATGATTTCATTTTATTTGCTTCCAGGTAAGCCCTTCTGTCATACTCTGAACAAAATTTTGAGTCCCTCATACTCCCCTTCTCTTATTCCCCCATTTAGTGTATCGGTCCCCAGATTGACTCCACATATTTGGTTATCCCACTTGTGCTTCTAGTCAAGGAAACATCATTTCCTTGGCTGGGTGTAGGTCTCCCTCTATTGACATCAACACATCTATTCCATAGGATAGACCCAGAGTTGTATTCATCCACCTCATTGATGAGTTCCTTAGACCATTTGAGAGGAGTCATTAGTGCCTCTCAAGATGGTTGTGTCTGATGTGCTCAACTTCAGCTACTTCATCGCACCGTTGAGATTTGTACATGGTATTGGTCTGTTCATTATTTGGTCAAAGACCCCAATTGTCACCTGAATCTAGCACATTGGTGAGTATACTATGGGACCCACACAATTTCATGTCCCTGGTGATTTTCGGGTTGTGTTGGCAACAATGTGTTATCACCAACCTTGTAGTTTCCTATGTGAGGTGGATCCATGATGGATGGTAGAGAGACAAGCAATTAAGGAGGTGGAACCAAGACTTCCTAGACTCCCAAATGGTTGGTTGTCACACCAATCAAGGAAACCTTCACTTTATGTTATCTAATCCCAAGACAACAAGGGGGGAGACCTAGATATGCTCCCTATAGGAGAGATCAAACCTAGACACCATATCAGATCAATTAGACTTGAGGTACATAAGGTGTAAGGTAATTGGAGACCTTAGATCTATGGAAGGTGTCACTAAGTGTGCTAAGGATTTGGATAAGGGTTTTAGAAAAATGAGGATTGATCCAAAGTGGAACATAGGTGACCTATGGGGTAGACATCATATTTAGGGTTGAGGTACTAGAAACTAGTGAATAAATCTGCTGCCTTGGAAAACGTGACCAATGCAGGGAGGGCAAGGACAGTGTTGGGGATATCTAGTACTAATGGATAGAATCGATGATAAGTTCTATTGTACAGGAATAAACACCTTATAATCAAAGGTCTGGGGTTACCAACATACTCATAAAACTTGCAGGCAATCAATTTTAGAGTACAGAAAGGAAACAAGAGGATAGTATAGACTCACTTGATTCACAACGGTCGATCCTAGCCTTGTCCTCTTCTGCTCTGCTTCTCCTCCAAAGATTTCAGGGATGTTTTTCCTTCACCTGTAAAGAGCTAATCCTCCAAGTGCAAGCTTATACATGTATATAGAGAAGGTTAGATAAACAATATATAGAGTGCTTAATCATAAATATTCATCAAACCATAATACATGAAAGACATTCAAAACACATTTGGAAGAAGGATTCTCTTTATTAACAATAGTGAATGAGTTAAGATTACAACCCAACGCCTGAGACAAGGACTCCTCTGCAACCAAAGGATTCTGAGCTCCACTGCTCCAAATACTTCTGAATAGACACCACCAGCATAACTTTGCTTTCCAAGTATGATTGATTAATGCCCTCCCCAAGGTCTTTATTTATACTTAGTGAAATAAGGCAGTTTCGAGGGTTGAGGAGGTTGAGACAGTTAAGGTGGTTATAATTAAGGGCTTAACAAATCTCAAATAATCACGATTTATTATTTTTAATGTCAAAGGAAAGTGTACACGGGTATTGATACTGGCAACCCGCGTATAACATGTGAGTTACTCTAAGGGAAGCCCGCGTACAGATGTGTACGCGGGTTGCAATTACAAATACTCACGTACAACACGCGACATGTTGTAGGAAAAGTCACGTATGTACACGAGTTGCATATAGGAAAAGGCGCATACAGCAACTGACATATTCAAAGGTAAAAATGACAAGCTGGATGGATAATGAATGTATTTCATAACATGCCCATCTATAGTGTTTTATGCAACCTTCAATCCATAAATGTCCTTTTGTGTGCCAACATAGGAAATGTCAGCACTCGGACGGAGAAGTGCCATTTGGGTAGATAACAGATGATAGATGTGACAATATCAAAGATCCCAAGTCATCAGGGAAAGATCAGATTGTAAGGAAAACAAGGCCAAAGAGGGGTTAGCACTAGAGTTGGAGATCAATGCATGTTGGACCTAGGGTAATGGAGTCAATATCTGCTCAATGTTGGAGTGGACCCACCTGTGAAATACCTTGATATATGGATTCAGAAATTTATTTGGCTGGAAAATTCAGTCTACAGGGGAAACTAGCAGTAAGATGACTAGTGATAGGGTTTGGAGAGGCAGATCCTCAAATTTAGGGAAATTCAAAGACCATCAACTCAGTGTTGGAGAGGAAATGGGACGGGGATGAACTGATCTACAAACCCAAGTTGGAAAAATGTCAAAAAAATCATATCTGCGAAAAAGTCAGAGAAATGATGAGAAATGTTAGGATCCCGGAAGACAGTTTCTCAGATCTAGGGCCACCTGTCAGCCTCTAGCTCAATATTGGAGGTGATTTGGAGTGAGGAGGACCCGATCTACAAACCCAAGTTGTTATTATCCTAGAAAAATAAGATCTCGGAAAAAGTAAAAAATTCAGTGAGGGGCGTTAGAGTTTGAGAAGGCAGTTTCTCAGATATAGGGAAAACCAACCACTTTTTTATCAGTTTTGAGGGTAAGGTGAGTAGGGGGATTCCTGATATACAAAACCTAGTAGTGGTTTGTTCATAGATCGAGTGATTCACTTTTTTAATATTTTTGGATTTTTATTATTTTGGAGTTTTCAGTAGAACGAAGTAAAAGCAGGTACAATGGATTGAAATCTGGAAGAAAGAGACTAACCTGTAGATCTTACCTGGAAATCCTTGTAGATTCCTTGATGATGATGATCCTTTCCATCCCGATCAATTTTAGAAGCTTTGAGTGAGTTCTATGTCCAATGTTTTCCCATGGAGTCAATGCACCCTCTCTCCTGCACAACAAACGTCAACCATATCAGATTTTCTGCAACATGAGAAAAAATCTAGATGCCACAGAAAAATAGAAATAAGAAATCATAGATCACAATGACACTAATGAAAAACCCCTGATAAAATGAAGACAATCCAAGCAAGTTGAGGTCCCCCTGCAAAAATGCCCAAGCTGAAGTCGCCCTCCTGTAGACAAGACAAAGATTCCCAAAAAATATATATATCTCACAAAAATTTCTCAAATGCTAGGAAGCAAAGACTTTCCAATCACAATCTAAGAACACTAGATGTAAAGGAGATCCAAGAAATATCCACAAGAAAGTTTTTCTATTAATTAGATCCAAGAGCCAAAGACCCCTTACAAATGAGAAGCTCTTTCCTTTAAATAGAAATGAGAGAACCAAAATCCTAACCACTTTCAAAATGAGTGGCTAATATTAAAATATATAAATGTTCTAATCAATGGTTGAGATGAGCTCAACATACAATACATGGATCAATATAACCATAAAGTGCCAAAGTGGACTAGATCACCCATAAAGAGGGTACCCCACTCAACAAGAAATAAATGAAGCTCATGGTGGGTCCATGGAGTGTTAAATAACTCCCTCTGGGTGCCCCATGGTACAATAAAAAATATAATATTTTAATTTTTTGACTTTGTGCCTCCTTGAGGAAATCAGGTTCCTCCCAAAAGCTCCAGAAAATAATATAAAAATGCCCAAAAAATACGTGTGGGCCCAATCAAGTGCTGCAACTACTGGATAAGGTGCTGAGGACATCACTCTAATCATCATGAATCATCCCATGTCATTTCCCTTCCTTAGTAACCCAAATCGATTTCTTTAATAGCCATTTAATCATTTTTTAATCTACCTTGGGAAATGTGAACCTGCCAAAACAACTTCCTAGGGTGCATGCGTTGTCCAACTAAGCCCACCAGTCTCTCTGGGATGGGGGTACTATGGTACAATCAAGTGGATGCACCCCCTATGCCCCATACAACGCCCTAGGAGATCCAATAAAAACATCTCCCTGCTCAGACACATCATCCTACGAAGCAAAACTGCATCAAAAGGGTAAAATGAGCCTGACCATATCTACAAGTACCCAAACTGAAAATAACCTATCTCACTAGACTCAAAGAGTCCAAATCCATCTAGTTTTTATACTCATACCCATTCCTAGTCTCTTCCTGATCATCAACAATATCCAATAGACAATATAATCGCTTGTAAATGACTGGATACCAATAATATAACTCAGACTATCATCCATCTGCTGTAAGTGTTACATGGCTAAGACATGCTCTACAAATCATTTAAGTAACAATAATAACAAGTAGTAGTCACCTCATTGGCGGTACATCAACCAAATACATATATAGGGTTTTATTTATTATTACTTAGACCAGACTTTCAGGACTATACTCACTTCATAGTTGTAGTCAATTTGCTAGTGAAGGGTGAAGGCTGAAATTGACAAGGCTAGGGAAAAGGGTGACTGCTAACTTACCATTATGACACTTTGGATATGGAAAGGGAATACTCACTATAATCACATGCCAGACAAACAACAACACAAGGAATGGTAGTGCCTCACAAATGGTTAGGTTGTTCAGAGAGTGCTTATTCAACTTAGGCATCATGTCTACATCAAGTTTGATCCAAGTTTATTAGGACCATCCATTTTATTTCCATGGCATTTTTGGACTATATGACCTTTTGGGACTTCACTAGTGTTTAAAAGCACAGCTAATCGCAGCTTTCATCCAGGACATATTCAAATTTATAAGGTCAACAATATTTGGATATAGCATATATTTAACCATTGCTTTTGGGACCTTTTCTTATACCCTTCATGGGGTATTTTAGCATTTCATTGCTCTTTCCCTTTTCTCACATATGTTAAGAAACATAGTTTAGAATTTACATTTTCCATGGGTGCAAATATGAATATTTCCAATACAAGTAGTACATGAGCTTTCGGTTTTAGCCAACAATGTCTCAAGTGACCAGGGGGGAGTTCTGCACAGTGCCAAACATCGGGACAACCAACCAGAATGATTTAGGCATACAATACAACTTACCAAAGGCAAGTTCTGTCACCAACTTAGAGCTGAGACACAGTATAAACATGGAGGTTTGTCCAACAAATGTTCTAGCAGGGAAAGGTCCTCCATGCCATAAGTCAAGTAGTAAGTCGGGTTAAAACAAAACTAGAAGGTAATGGATGGGTGGAGACAGTGAAAGATGAAACTAACACTAGAAATCCAAAGAAATGGTGGGAATGACTACCTCTATTCTCCCTAAGAAGGGTAAAACCAATGAGTATAGATCATGAACTTCCAAGTCTAAGTAGGGACATCAATACATAATACAAATACATCCGAGTCCATATATTTATGACCGCCAGAGCATGATCCTAAATGCTAGTACATGTCACAAAAATGAGTATAAGAGCAATGATAACCATAATACAATATAATAAATGCTTAGTCATAACCATGCAAATAATCCATCTGAACCATTATTTTTCCAATGAGGAAACACTAATAGCAATATGGGCATCACTAACTGCTCTGCAAGTTACTAAATGGCTACATCAGTCCTCGAATCTGAGAGTCTTGACTCCTCAGTCCTGACATGGGAGAGTATAATAGTCCACTAACAACATAATGATCCGTCAAAATTGCTCATCTCAGCATCTCATATGTAAGATATATGGATGAAAAATTTATTGTATCTGAAAAATAGAATATGGTAACATGGATACTATATATGTGATAACACAGTGTTTGGAAGCCCCCAATGTAGTGCTTCCATGTATCTCCAGTACTTGATGCGACACATGGTACCACAAATATTTTGAATCTCCATCATTGAGTCCCTCCAATTGTGTACACTTCTAGATCCAACAGAGCATCAGTTGTGAAGATATTGCATTTCACGAGAATTCCATTGTTCCTATGTATTAGTTCTTCAGATCAATATTGTATTCAGAATTCCATTGTTCCTATATATCAGATCAGCATTGTTTTTTAGCCTCTTCTCGAGGCTACCATTATGTAACATCAATTGTATATGTATTGATCGACTCCCATATTTTTCAGCCTTGATCCCATTATTTATTCTTTTGACATTGTTACGAGCATGCGTATGCCCGCCTCGTCCCTATACATGTCACACATTATATGTATATCACCTATTGTTGGGAACCATTATTAAAAAACCAAAATTGACCGTGGTTCGAACAAGGAAGCTCCACTTCTCCACAGGTCTCTCCAGTCTCTCCACTATTCCCATGATCCTATGATGTCCATCGGCCATATGATGAGCTCCTGCCCTCACACATCAGGGGGCAATCTGTTAACACAAAAAATGTTCACCTAGCTTTACATGGCCTAAACCACATACATACATCATATTCCTTCCATATTTACCGTACTTTTGACCTTCACAGTTTTATTTCTAGTCCAAAACATTGTTATTTACTATGGTTTACCCTCATTCTCTCCCAAAAAGGGTGAAAACCTCAAAAAGGGTCAAAAACCCTAAAAAAGGGTTAAAAACCCCAAAAAGGGTCAAAAACCCTAAAAAGGGTAAAAAATCCCTAAAAAAGGTTCAAAAACCCTAAAAAGGGTGCAAAAACCCTAAAAAAACTTTCGAAACCCTAAAAGAGAAAAGGTCAAAAAACCCTAGAAACATATTATAAATACAGTGTGAAAGTTTCTCCCAAAAGATTCTTACACCTTTTTTCCCATTGTTTATTTTGTTAGTATGGCGAGACACCTTTTGCTCTCAAGTATTTACTCACCATTTTTCCACCATCCAGTTGCCCTACCATTCCCACTTAGTGCGTCGAGACATTCTCCGTACCCACCTGGAGAACCATCCCGTGGAGAGGTAGACCATTTATGAGACGACCACAATGGTCCATTTTTACAAGAAAGAAGGTATAATTTTCGTTTATTTGCATTTTATTTAGTTTAGCCCTCGTATATATTTTCTTTGTATTACTGATCTTGTTTATTTTTGTATTTTTTTCATGAACTCTACCTTACTGTCCCATTGACGTAAGGTTGGTGCTTCTGCATGTAACAGGGGTGAAAACCCCATTACAAGTGATATTAAGAATACTAGATATCTTGATACCTTTCAAAGTACCAACCCTCTTTGTTGCATTAATAGCTCTTCTAATTCCTTCAACAACCAGAAGAAATAGGAGGGGTGATAAAGGGAAACTTTGTCTCAGATTCCGTTCTACTAGAAAAAGCGGGGAAGCAGAACCATTTATAAGAAATGGAAAGGATACTGAGGCAATGTAGCTTATGACCTATTTTATAAATGAAACTTCAAAACCGATATGTATAAGGAGGAGACGTTTGATATAATCCCAATTTACCCTGTCATATTTCTTAGACAATTACTGCACCTTTGCCATGTCTTCTTTTCATGTTGTGGATAACTTCTTGCGTTACCCTTATTTCCTCATGTATTTGTTTTCCTTCTAGAAAACCAAAATGTTCTTTTGTTATATGGTTTGATAGGACCACTTTCATTCTTCTTGCAATGATCTTTGCTACAATATTATAGATGTTGTTTGCAAGAGAGATTGGTCTAAATTCATCAAAGGATATTGGATTATCCACCTTTGGAATTAACACTATAAAAGTGGAATGGAAAGAATCTAGTATTCGGCCAGATACTCTAGACACCTCTACCATCTTCAAGAAGTCATCCCATAGAATGTCAAAAAAATATAGGAAGAACTCAATTGACCACCCATATGGCCTTGCACTCTTGTTTGTTTCAAAGATGTGCAACAATTATAATAGTTCCTCATTTGAAACCTCCTCCATTAGATCCCCATTGTCCACCTCATTGACGAATCTAGGAAATGGCTGAGCAAACTTGATGATTTTTGCTGTAGAATATATTTCGTGAGCCTTGCATAGAGCTTGAAAATGCTCTTTTCCTGTTTTATCCAGCCCTTCAAAGGTGTTTATTTCCCTACCTTCTGAATATGGCATCCCCTAAATAATATTTCTCATCTTATTCCCTTTGGAAACAAATTGGAAGAATTTTGTGTTCTCATCTCCACTCTTCAACCACAATGCCTAGATTTTCAGTCTCCAAACCTCTTCTTGTTATGATAATAACTTATTTTTCATCCTTTCCATTTGATAAAGGAGCTTCTTAGATTCATTAGTTAAGAAACATCCCCCTTTTGAGTCGTGAATTGCTTGAATATATTCTTCCACCTTCCTGAGCTCTTGTTCATCCCTCTTCTTATTTTTTCTGTTCCCATTTGACTGTCACCAACTTTGGATTTTTCAGATTGTTTTAAAAATGAACAAAGGATAACCTTTGAGATCCAGAAGTAGGTGGAAGCCAAAAATATCTTAAAATAACTTTAAATTCATCCTCTTTTATCCAACCTTAGTTGAATTTGAAAGGGATGGGGGGATTTTCGAAAATCCCATCCATTCCAGGAATATTGGGTTGTGATCTAATTCACCCCTGCATCCAACCCATTTCCTCACACTATTCAATTTATCTATAAGAGGTGTTGCAACTAAGAATATATCCAACCTTTTAGCAATTTGATCCTCTCTTTCTCTCATGTTCCTCCATGTCGATATTAATTTCACAACTTTAACATCCATCAGGATTTTATATTCAAGATGATGAAGGAAATATGCTACTAGAGGGTCACGATTTTCCTTCGGGCTCAAAATATCTAAATCTCATATTAAAGTTGAGGTTCCCCTAATTATAAGGTTTGGGGAGCTAATAATGGATTTGGACATTAGCTCATCCCAAAAAACCTTCTTTTTACCATATGTCCCATAACAATTTAGAAGAGTCATTTCCAACCCTAAATCTTATGCCAAAAAATTTAAGGCTAAAACTGAATCACATCCCCAACTATAATAAATACTTATAATAAATGGATTCCATCCAACAACGAGCCCACCAGATATTCCCTTCACATCTGACACAATGGATTTCCATTTCTTGAAAATTCCTTTGAGACTCCTCTCAATTTGTTCTCCCTCCTCGAAGGTTTATTGAAGGAGAAAAAAGATCAGGAGAGTTGGTAGTAACCAACCTATGAAGAGACAATTTTTTTGATAGGTTCATCAACCCCTTGCAATTGAAGGAGATAATTTCATTTGGAAACCCTCTCTAAGGTTCTTTCTGCTCTAACCATCCTGATGACACCCTGATGATAGAGGATTTTTTTCTAGCTTCCAATTCAAACTTGGATTTTTCTTGAGCTTTAAGTAAGTTATATTTTATTCTCCTCCCCTTTCCTATATAGGCCAAATCTAGGATTTGTATTAATCCCCCTTCTCAAAGCCTATGATCTAATTGTGAGGTCCCGAGCCTAAAGTTGTAACTATATCTACAGAGGACTCCTCTGTAGATATATTGGGGTTGGAAGACATTCCATCTGCTCAAATGTTTGGGCACATAGCTGAGGAAGAGGGGGCACACAAATACAAGGATTCTAGGGAACCAATAAGTGACAAAGGAATATTTTGTTGAGTGGATCTATTAACTTGAATAAGAGAACATGTAGGGACAATATTCAAAAGAGAGACTATCATACCTAAGGTTGAGCTGACCGAAAGTCTAACCTCTTTGATGATCCCTTTTTCCTTCTGGTGATCCAGTCGATCAAGATTCTGAACATGACCATCAACCCTGCCTGGACCTCAGTTAGATGATACACCTAGTCTAGAATGAGAATCCATTCCCATAGCCAATCCTTCCACCAAAAGAGGAAAATCCACAAATATTCCACTCTTTGTAGCTGAGCTTCCTTCCATCGAAATTGAGGTTAAATCTTGCTTGTTTGATTCATTCAGATTTCTTATATCCTTCCTCGACCTAAAGGGGAAATTACAAGAATAAACCGAATGTCCATAAATATGGCATTGTATGCACCTGAAAGGAACCCCATCATAATCCAATTTTTGGATGAGAGTAAACTTGCCCCTCATCATATCCATATCTTGCTTTAAACCTTCGCAAGTATTCACCTTGACCAGTATTCTCACCACTATCATTTCACCTGTCTCTTCAAAAGACATATTTGCTTTAGAAATTCCCCCAATATATTACCTATACCTCTTAATACATCCAAAGTCCAGTAATCCAGAGGTAACCTAGGTATTTGGACCTAGATCGATGCAGTATCCAATATCTCCCTTTTGGCATTCAAAAGAGGCATCCGCTATTTGAGAGCCATTGGATCCGCCCCAATGCACCAATTTTTATCCAAAATATATTGTGTGTATTTTGGATTTTGTTGAAAAAAGACAAACCGCCCTTTAGTGAGGATTAGAACCCTCAGAGTATAACCAAACATTTCAACCTAGTGAACCCTAGACCAGTCAGTTAGGGTTTTGATATTAAACCTACACCCTAGAAATCTTCCAATGATAGCTATATCTTCCATTTCACCCACCCTATGAAGTTGAATGTTGTCCCCAAAAACAAAACTTCAACCCTCCCTTGATTCTTCAAAACCATTTACTTCTTCCCACCTCTTTTATCACCTTCATTTTTCCAAGAGCTATTGTGATTAACCTATGCTCTTCTCTCAAAAAGTGAACCAACGATAACCCCTTTTCCCTTTATATTTTTTTCCGGGAGAATCCCATCACCAGGATGATCCTGTGAAGCCTTCTCCTTTCGAGCGCTTATACAACCAGAGAGATCTAAGAAACCATTAGGGTCAATGGGAATGTCTCGAGTGCAAGTGAGGTTTTTAGATACGAGATCGATATTCCCCGAAGTTTAGGAGATTCTAAGAAGATTCCTCCATTTTCTAGAAAATCATATCCAAAATCCTTGAATAGATCACCACCCTACTGAGATATGACCAAGCTAAGAGCGTCAGAAAATTCTGGAGAGGCGTTGGGGATCACCAATCCTTTTGGATTCCACACCTGTAACAATAGATCACCCAAAAATCCTTCCATTTGGATTGTTGGCGGAGCTCCAGTTGAAGGTTTGTGAACCTTCATACCATCTATCATTTTTGTGCCTTTTGGAAAGAGGCAAGAACCAAAATTAGAAGTAATCCCCAAAAACGTCAAATGCCACCCGATTGGAATGTCCCAAATATTGATTTGATCTAAGGAGTTAGAGGAATGATATAATTTTTCCTCATATTTGTACACAATGTTAAAGACCCCGTAAGATATTCATCCTATTGAAAATTGGGCTTCGCATAGTTTCCATACCTCCAAAAAACCACAGACTGTCGAGTTCCCATTTTGATTCTGAACATTACATTTCTATTATTATGTTAGTATTTTCTTTATTGGTCAGCTAGGTCTTTAATTGTAATTATACCCCGTCATGCACACACACCAAGGTGATCTAGTTTTAAATATCATTTCATCTTGTTTTATGCATTTTATACACTGTAAGAGTAAATTTTCCCTTTAAGAGACTCCTTATTCACCTATTTATTTTACTTTTAAGGTGTTGGGTTACTCTCTGCCCCCCCTCCCCCCCTCTCTCTAATTTTATGCTATTTTGGGCATTTGGTGCATAACATTTGGTATCATAACCATTTTCACTATAAGGGATGTTTCAGGTAGCAAATATCCTAGGCACCTTAGGAGACATAGCAAAGTACCTATGCAAAAAATTTCAGGTCCTAGTCATTATAATATAAGCTTGGAGTTATAGTCTCTTGAAGTTAAGGTTTTTTACTAGTCCAAAACCTAGTCTCAAACATATGTTCTAGGTAAAACTATTATATCTGAAGATTGCAAGACCCCAAATTTAGTGCCACTAGTTGCATAAGAAAAATCCCATACCATAGTATAGTAGAAATTTTAGATGCAAATCGGAAAATTTGGACAAAAAAACAAGTTTTGAGAAAGTTACCATAAATTTCTTTTGGTGCATTAGAATTTGGTCAAACCTATGAAATTTTTGATAATACATAGCAAGTCAGTAAATGACGAAATTTCTGATTAGGGACAGACAAATCTTGGATATAATTCGAGATAAATTTTGACTAAAGAGACAATACAAACCATGATTTTATAGGTACGTTAACTTGAAACTTCCATAACTTTTGATTGAAATATTTGGGTATTTCAAAAGGTGCGACAAAGAGAAAAAACAGGTTAATTATAGGTGAATATTATTTTGGGATCACATGGCAAAGAGTTATGCAAAAAATTTCTACACCAATTAAACCTCTAGAGAGCTCTACCACGATTCATGAAAAAAAATGAAGAAATGTATAATCAATGATCCAATTGGAGAACATGAGGTTTAAGTCCACGACACTTGATCATTCATCATTCCATACTGCACATTATCATGGGTTCAAGTTGGTACCAAGGAACTACTTCAGGCGCAAGAATAATATGAGAAAGTTTGATGGAAATAGTCTAATAATATTGATATTCCCTATGGAGCAATTCTTTGATCTACACCAAGTTTCAACTTTACAAAAGGTAACTATCGCATCCTTGTATTTAAAAACTAATGAATTTGTGTGGTACTAATGACATTGTGAATGTAAAAATGACTCTATTGTATATTGGTCTATATTTATGGATGAATTGATAGCACATTATGGGGATATTAAGAGAAGCACCTTCTTTGTCCAATCGATAAATCTAGGGAAAAGAGTTATAGTTATAGAGCACATAAAACAATTTTAAAATTTGAGTCCTAGAGTGAAAAACATTATAGATGATAATTTGTTGGATATATTTATGATCACTTTAAAGGAGATCATATAGCATGAGGTACATCACTTTGAACCAAAATCATTGGAGAATGATTTTAGTTTGGCAAGGAAAGTTGAAAGTAAAAATACGACTACTAAAATGGCTACTACTAACACATATAGAGAGGGAAACGTATCCAAATTAATATAAAATGTATCCATGAGAGAGATAAATCTACTAAATATGGTACAAAATGATATCCAACCAAAAAAATACACTCCCAAACCCTAAAGTGCTCCTTAAAATGATAGATGTGTGGTCCAAAACAACCTCCATGTGGGACATCTAGGTACAAAAATCAAAGAAGTGAGTGATAAATGCCTCCAAGAGGGGAGATATCATCAAGAATCTCATGCCAATGGAGGAATGGTCCAAATTAGGGTCAAAATCCTAGAGCATTCCATCCAAATATCAAGAAGACTTCTCCCAAGAGACACATGTGTAGTGTGACCCTCTAATGAAGTGCTCCAATGTCCACAAGAAGCCTTTAAAACTATTTTTAATGGTCCAAGGTGTTGAGGAAGGGTCCAAATGTGTGTTATACCCTCCCACATGCCGATAAATGTGGGTCTCCATCATTTAGGAAGGGGATGACCCCATCCAAAAGAACCTAGGTGCCAAGTGTAAGTCTCCAAATGAGCGTGAAAATGGGTTAGCCCATGATTTAACTTATATGAAGATATTACATGAAATAATCATAATGAAACCCTTTTAACAACTCAATGGATTATTTAAATTTTACTCATCTACATTAACAATGGTGTAATTTGTATTAAACATTATTACATGTGAAAACTCCTAATTCAAGGTGTATATCCTAGATTTTAAAGTCAAATGGGATTAATGAAGTGGATTTGTTACTTAGGGAAGCAAAGGGTATTTGTAAGTTAACCATAATAGAAACTGAGTGTGACAGGTCTACCCTTAAATTTCAAGAGTTATGGGTTTACGATATTTCTTCCAAATGTTTGCGTTAGAAGGAAGTGCTATCATGGGTCACCCATATTTCCACCTCTTTTTTATGATCCCTTTCTTTTATTTTTTCTTGATATTTCATTTCATCCCTTTCATTGGTTTAGTCCCTTTACTTTAGATTTGGATTTGATAACTTGGAACATAGGTAACCCAAGTTTTTGCAAGGGGGGATATGTCCCATGTGTTTTTCAATTTAATTTAGCAAAATCTTTTAGTTTTATTTAGGCATTCATACATGAAAATATTTATAGGACCTTATATAATTACAAATGATGGATAGATCACCTAAAAAGGTGAAAATTAAAGGGATGGGTGAAATAGTTAGCCGAATGAAAAATGGATAGGTAGACTGTTATGAAATGTTGAAACACTCACTTAGTTCACTAGGGTAAAATGTAACCTTCATAATAACACACTTCTCTACACACAATATACAAAAAAATGAGAACTATACAGAAAGAACAAGAACTCTATCCATAAAAAAAAATATTTTTTGCATAAAAAACACCAAAAAACAACCCCAAAAAGAAAAGTGGTGATGCCAGTATCACGGTTGGAACATAATTCCCATGTAGACCTTGGTTAATACTCTTTGCATAAGGTTCCAAGTGTTTAGTATCAGTTGTTCCATGCGAAAAAAGGGTTCCTAGTACCTAGTCTAGGGTGTTTATCCACATTTAACCACTTTTGACTAGTAGTTTGTCCACAAATCCATGTTTGACCCCTAGATCCACACATTTCCTACATCTTAGGATTTATTGCGCCCCATTTGCAGGCTTCTAGGATATAAGGGAGCATTTCCCCCTTTTAAGGAGATTGGGTGCGTTATCTTGAGGATTTGGTCAATATTGTTCATTAATCACCACTAATGTACCCTCATAATGATTTCTTTCACACTTGTTGACTAGCATAACCTCTTCTTGGTCCTTTTATGTTCATTGAACCTGATTATGGACCAATCTAGGAGTTACGACCTCATGTCATTGATGGGTGAATTGGTACAATCTAAGCCTCATCATTGTGAGCTACTCAACTCACCACTAAGCCTCTCAATTTTGTCTCTTGAGAGCATCTATATATTGTAATCAATCTATTGAATAACATGCAATGTAAGATCAATCCACTTGAGTGTTTTACTCTTGTGTTCTACTTATTATTTTCTTCATATTTCTTCTATTTTCCTGTCTATCTTTGGTAAAGTCTAAGTGAAGCTTGCTCTAGTAATCTAGATCTACTTGTGAGACAATATATAATTTAACATGGCATCATAGAACCATAAGGGATTCTAGTATTTCTTCCAAAATAGTTTTCCAAGTGTTTATTTTACATGTTCCTACAATGACTTCATGGATTTGAAAGCAGTTCCTCTACCCTTTCCATTCAACTATTATGAGTGGAAGCCTAAAATGTGTGAATATATCAAGAAAAAATGTCTCTATGATGTGTCATTGGTGTTGTGAGCGAGCCAGATTCCTATGAAGAGAAGTGTGATTGGATTAATGACTATGATAGAGCCTATGGAACTATGTGTCTAGCTATACCTCCTACAATGCGTTATCTCATTGATTTTGTTGAGTACCCATTTGAGCTTTGGAGAAATCTAGATAAATATTGCATGCATCAAGAAGATATCAACTATATGAAGAGAAATAAAATGGACACCTCCTCATGTGTTCTCCCTCCAAAGGTATCGACCTCATGAATTTCTCAAGAATTCATCCAAAATGAAGAAGAATAAGAAGATATAGATTCAATAAATGATCCAACTCAAATTTCTTCCTTTGTGGCTTCCTCTCTTTGCCAATAATTTAATTTTCATGAAGATAACACACGATTTGATTCCATCAATGTTGTTGAAGGGATGTCCCTCCATTACATTTATTTCTCCTCTATGTCTTCTATTACACATGTTGAAGATGGGTTGCAAGTTGGTGATCATAGTGAGCCTTCTCTAGAAGATGTTTTTTCTTCACATGAGAGTATTGGTTTGAAATATGGTCAAGGAGAAGTTTGGAATTCAAGTGAATATCTCTTATTGCTTCATACTCTCTTGCTTCCTATGTATTCCTACAACATGACTAGCATAATTGCTTCAAGTTCACTTGAAGATGGAGAAGCTTTTTCCATCACAATGACGCATTTGGGACTCTTGTTCCACCTTCTTGGATTTGTCTCTTGATTCGAAGTTGATGCTTCAAGAGCCTTATGATTTACTTGGGATCAATTTCATCACCATTAGTTCACTATCTCAAGCACCTCAAGTCTCTTTTAGACATGGAACCTTGGTTGGTTCGAAGTTCAAGTCTGAAGAGAAACCTCCACTCTCCTATCATTGTGTTTCAATTATTCTACATGGTCCCAGAATCCGCAACTTTGCATAGTTTTGAGTTGGTTGAGAACATTCCTCTTCTTCCCAAGAAGAATATTCCTCTAGACATACTCATTTAGTTTGGAGTGCATACATTTTTTGGTTTCTCTTTCATGCCAATTTTGATGGAGGATTTTCCCCATGTGATTTTTCCTCTTTCCTCAGTTCATATGGATCAATAGTGTAAAGGGTGGCCATAAGTATTTGTTGCTCACTACCATTTTGGATTAAGGGGTGTGTTGAAACATAATTCCCATCTAGACCTTGGTTAATACTCTTTGCATAAGGTTCCAAGTGTTTATTGTAAGTTGTTCCATGTGAAAATGGTTCCTAGTACCTAGTTTAGGGTGTTTGTCCACATTTAACCACCTTTTACCAGTAGTTTGTCCACAAAGCCATGTTTTACCCCTGGATCCACTCATTTCCAACATCTTATAAGTTATTGCACCCCATTTTTATGTTTCGAGGAGATAAGGGAGCATATCCCATTTTTAAGGACGCTGGTTGCACTATCTTGAGGATTTGGTCAATATTGTGCATTAATCACCACTAATGCACCCTCATAATTATTCCTTTTACACTTGTTGACTAGAATAACATCTTCTTGGCCCTTTTATGTTCATTGAACCTCATTATGGCCCTTTTATGTTCATTGAACCTCATTATGGCCCAATCTAGGATTTACACTTGGCCTCATGTCATTGATGGGTGAATTGGTCCAATCTAAGCCTCATTATTGTGAGCTATTCAACTCACCACTAAGGCTCTCGATTTTGTCTCTTGAGAGCATCTATATATTGTACTCAATCTATTGAATGACATGCAATGGAAGATTAATCCACTTGAGTGTTTTACTCTTGTGTTCTACTTATTATTTTCTTCATATTTCTTTTATTTTTCTGTCTATCTTTGGTAAATTCTAAGTGAATCTTGCTCTAGTAATCTAGATCTACTTGTGACACAAAATATAATTTAACAATCACCCATTTTTTCGGGTATAAAATTACAACTTTCTGGTACCCAGGGTGGTGTCATTACAATCAAAACCCTAAGTCAACCCCCAAATTGTATAGTGGACCTCTTAGAATCACTCTCATTTTTATTCGAGGTTAAATTTGCATCTTGTTTGAAACCTTTTCTGAAAAATGGGTGTTGTTGCAACCAAAACCCTAAATTCAACCCTTTAATCAAAAGTTGGTCCTACCATGACACCTCCATTTTTGTTTCCAATATTAAAATTACAACTTGTTTAATACCATGGCCTTAACAGTGAGCATCGTTGCAACGAAAACACCAAAATCAACCCCCTAATAAAAAATAAGTGTTACCAATAACACCTCTTTTCTCTCTCGGGTTGCAATTACAGGATTTGAAGTCATTGCCTAAAAGAATTATCATTTTTTCAAAATATATTTAGAAATAAATAAAGCTTAAAAGACAAATTTAGTTTACAATATAAAAAAAGATATGGGAAAAAAACAAATAATGAAAAAAACAACTTGAAAGAACAAAAAAAATGAAAACACTTAAAAAAAAATGTGAAAGGACAAATTGAAAAATTCAAAAAGCAAATTAAAAAAAACAAAAAATACAATACACTTATAAAAAAAATTAAAAAAATATACAATTAAAAAAGGTAAAAAAACAAAATTAAAAAATATACAATTCATTTACAAAATGTAACATTTATAAAACACTTATAAAAAATTAAACCCTTTCCCTTCCTTCCCCCCACTCCCCATCTCCCTCTCTCTCCCCTTCCCCTCCCCCTCTCATTCCCCTGACCCTTGGGCGACCCTTTGGTGCACGAGGGAGTTGCGTGAGGGGGGAAGGGGAGGGAGACATAATGTGGTGGGGAGATAGAGAGGGAGGGGAGACAGATAGGGAAGTGGGGGGAGGGAGACAAAAAGGGTTTAATTTTTAAATTTAATTTCAAAATTTTAGATGAATTGCATATTTTTTTATAATTTTTTTTAAGTGAATTGTATTTTTTTAATTTAATGTTTTTTGGAATTTTTTAGTTTGTTGTTTCACATTTTTATTTAATTCAATTTTTTTAAGTGTTTGTTGTTGTTGTTGTTTTTCTTTCGAGTTGTTTTAATGCGTTTTTTCATTTTTTGTGTTTTTTTTTAAGCTTATTTATATTTCTAAAGTGTAAAAGAATTTTTTTAGCCCTCGATTGGGGGTTGATTGCAGGGAGTGAGGAAGGGGGGTGCGGGGAGTGGGGAAGGGGTGGAGGGACGAGGAAGGGAGCATTGAGAGGATGACATAGGGGTGGCAGAAGGGAGTGAGGGATCAATCATGCCTATCATCCCTCCATCCCTTTTGTAAGACCTTATACCATATGTTCAATATTTTTTTTGAGGGGTGGCAGAAGGGAGGGGGGGATCAATCATGCCTCACCTCCCTCCATCCCTTTTGTCAGGCATTATACCATATGTTAAGTATTTAGTTTTTTTTTGTATTTTATTATTTTTCAATTTTTGGTTTGTTTTTGTTTTTAATATTTAACATTTTAGTTTTTTGTTTTAACTTTTTTTTTCCATGATTGACATGTTTTAAAAGTTTTTTTTTCTAAAAAATTTCAAAATTTTCCAGGAAAATGTAACCCTCAATGGGGGGTTAATTGCTACCAGTTCAATTTAAGGGTCAATTTACGGTTTTGATTGCAAGGGAACCTGACAGGGTTTGAAAAAAGTTGTAAGTTTATCCCAGAAAATAAAAGGTGCTACCAGTAGCATTGCTTTTCGAAACAGAGGTAAAAATAACTACTAAATGTGACCTCCAAAAAAATGAGAACTCGTGTGGGTTCTCGTTTTATGGTATATTGTGTTTCTAATGTAGAATTATGATGACACAAAAGCTAGGCTAATAAATGAGTAATATTTTTAAGTGTTATAAATCATTATACACGCACAAAGATAACATCCCATGGTCATATCAACATATAATTAAACATTCTAAGTGTCAACAAGGGTAATACATATCATAACATTGGAACATTTGACAACATATCCAACTAGGCACATTAATGCACATGGATCATCTGAACATACTGAAAGGATGTTTGACACATGATCGGCGAGCAATACTCTGCATGCAGCAGAGTGTTTAATGCTCGCCCCATGTGTATCAATTTATTGCTTGCCCCATGCTCTGACGCCTCCATGCCCATAGCCCATGCTGGACGATTTGACGCGACCCATCCATGCCCACCGTATGCTCCATCGCCCATCCATGCCCATAGCCCATGCTGGACGATCTGACGCGGCCCATCCATGCCCACCGTATGCTCCATTGCCCATCCATGCCCATCGTATACAATAGTATTGCTCGCCCTCCATGCCCACCATATACACGAGGCATAGACGTTCGGCGCCGTCCCAGTACAGTCCTCGACGACAGCCTGCACATACCGATGGAGCAAACCATAAATTCGGATTTGCATCAAACCCCGGGGCGGATTTTCTCTTCGCATTACTCTTTCGGTTTCAGTTTCAGGCTCTGCGAAGTGAGGACGGTGCAGAAGAAGAACTCCACACCAGAGAGTGAACTCCACACCAAAGAGCGGGACAGCCTCCTGTAGCGCATACGAAGCATCCATCGGGTCAGTTCTCATTTTAGCCTAGCTTACAGATCAGTATGATTGCTTTCTTTATTTTATCTCCTTCCTTTGCTTTATCTCTGTGGTAAACGCCCTTGCTGTGACAGAAGTCCACAGCGCTCATCAGCTGTTGGAAATATTTCTTCTTTGTGTCCTCGTCAGGCTCCGATTCATCCATCTGAGTAATTAGGTCTCTGCCCACATACTCCATCACTATATATATTTTGTTTTCGGTAGAGATAACTTCATACATCTGCACTATGTTGGGATGATCCAGTGTTTTCATTGCACGTATTTCTGTTTTGACATGGCGGTCCATCTTCGTTTCAGCCAGAACTTCCTTCTTCATAACCTTAATAGCCACGCTCTCACTAGTTTTTAGGTCTCTCGCATGGTATACTTTTGAGTATCTACCTTCTCCCAAGAGTCTGCCCAAATAATACTTGTCCATCAAGATATTATCTTTAAAAAGGGTGTAAGAATTCATCTTAGTTACGATATTCTTAAAAAACTCTACAATATATGATCACATACGGCCTGTTGATTAGGGTTACAAATTTGATTATGAATATAAAACCTACGCTGTTGTGAGCCTATGAGAGGGCATTTATCTGTCATCAAATCACATTTGAAATGGCATGAATGTAATTAGAGTGCGTCGCTTCTAATTAACATTGAATCAAATCGAATTTCTGGGAGTAGAACAGTCATGAATGTAGATAGTCATAACTAATTACTTTTTTTTTTAAAGATAGTTAGCTATTAAATATAAGTTAAAATATATAATTTTATAATCATTTTGCAGAGATAGTTAACTGTTAAATATAGGTTAAAATATATAATTTTATAATCATTGTTCATAACCAGATGATTAGAGTTAATATAAAATATTATTTAGTAAACAAAATAAAAAACTGATATGAAATTGATATTATTTAAAAAACTAGTATTATTTTTTTTACGAGAAATTGATAATACTTCAAATAGGGTATAAATTAGATATGTCCTACATGATTATGTTTTCTAGTCACTACAAAAAAATAGTGTAGTTTCTTTTAATATTTGTTTATAAATTCATTGAACTTAGATGCAAATGACTGAACACTTCATAGAGATTCAGGATGCCATGCGATTGGCACATCCATTTTTGTTCAATTTTGCGGAACACTGAGGCAATACCAGTGTAGCATTTTGTTCAATTTTGTAAAGCACTGAGGACAGTGCTATTGAAGGGGGAGGGGAATGTAACACCCCGGTTTTGACCCCGTTGCATTAAATGTACATGATGTATATACTGTAATGATCATGGTGTGGAGCTAAAGGCCAAGGCCCCGCCATTGATCGGTTATGCTATGTTTTGGATTTAAATCTGTCACCGATGGTATATCAGGGCATGCGACATACATTATGTTTGTCATCATGTAAATATGCACTTATAATTAATTAAATGAACCCAACCAGCTACGATCGCGGCAACTAAAATGAGAAAGGGGCATGATTTTCACAAGGATAAGGATGTGGGGGAAATTGTTAAACCATGGCCAATAAGGGAAAATACCCATGTGTCTTCTTTCTTTACTTTACCCAACCACTTTCATTGAAGAATTGCTGGTGGTGGTTGAGGCAGTTAATTGTTTTGGGAGTGGGGTGATAGGACTGTCAGTCCTCACCCACACGCACACTCCACCATAGCGGTTGACTTCACAATGGAAGAAACCACCGTCGACACTCATGCAGGAGCAGAGGTCTGTTCATTCCTCACGGTGGTACATTCATCCACGTGCAGAGGCAGAGCTGTTCATCTTCACGTAGGAGTGGAATTCTCGTTCTCTCTCCCACGCACAGAACCTTCTGGGTTTTACCCACGTAGTTTCCCCCTGTGGATTTGTGGATGATGTGGTCGTATCCACTCCCCACCGGCTGATTGTGGGTTCTGCATTGTTGTTCATGCTCACCCACAGGCTGGGAGACTGTAAATTTCTTCCCCAGCATGGTCTGTGTAAGTCTTCCAATAGATCCCTTGCCTGGGACGTGCTGTTGTCTCCCCACGTTTGTTGGTATTGTACGTTAATACATTTTGGGACTGTTGTTTTCCTCATGCTGTGAGTTGTGTTGCTGCTACGTTTTGAGGCTGCTGTGGATTGTTTGGAATCGTTTTCCCCTGTCTTAAGCTGTAACAACAGATTAATTGCCTGAGTGCAATGGTTGGTCTTCGGACTGCGTTGGGAGCAGGGATGGGGGCTTCGTTTTGCTTGATAAACCTGGTGGCTGGAAACCACACAGGTAGAGCTAGAGGGTTTGCCTTCTTCTCCATCACCCCTGAATAGCACTGGAAGGGAATGCAGGGCCTGAGGGACTGTGTAGCAGAGAAGGGACTGATTCCTTGTGTTGGGTGTGGGTGGGTGTCTTAGAGGTCAGGATAGTTCTGGTGTAGTTGTTCTTGGTTCTGTAATGGGCTCACCAACTTAGCATTAAGCTTTTTCCAACTCCTCGATGGCCTGATAAACCCAACTGTGTTGGTTTGGCTGTGTATTGAGTATCCTTGGCTATGTGTAAGCCTGCTAGTTCCCTTATTCCTTGGTGAATCATGCCCAGGTCGGGGGTGGCAGCGTTGCTAAGAGATTGAGGAGCACGCTGGCCTATGGTTGGGTGGAACGTTGCAGCGACGTAGCTGGTTGCGGAACGACTTCTCCATAAAGATAAGTGATCTTGTCCATTTTTACTTATGCAACCATGTTTACTGTTAGTGATATGAAATGAATATGTTGAATTAATGCTTGAATAAATGCACGTTAATTCCGCTATGCAAGATACATAATTGTAGCTGTGTATGTTGAAAAATTGCATCTGTGCATGATAAATGTTCGTGTGTGCATGTTTCTAGTTCAATACATTGTTTCAGCATTCTGTTTTAGCAATTTTATGCATGTACATGTTTATGTGGCTCTTAGCCCGCATGGTTAATGCCATGGTGATCGCGTCCTCTTCGCTGGTCGGAGGCATGGGGACGTGACAAACAATCTCACCAGTTTTGTGTAAATGAGACAGGAAATCTGCCACTTGATTTTCTCGTCCAGGCCGATCTAAAACAGTGATATTAAATTCCTACATTAACAACAACCATCTAGTGATCCTACCATTAGTGATAGATTTATTCCTTAAGTATCGTAAGGTTGAATGATCTGTATGGACAAAAATTTCGTAGCCAGTTATGTAATGACGGAATTTGTTTACAGCATGAACCACCGCTAACATCTCCTTTTCAGTGACTGTATAGTTCAACTCTGCAGGTGTCAGATTTTTACTAATAAAATAGATAGCATAAGTCATGGTATGCTCTTTTTGTCCCAATGAGGCCCCTATTGCAGTAGTAGAGGCATCAGTAGAAATATGGAAAGGCAATGTCCAATTTGGTCCCCTTAAAATGGGAGCAGTTGAGAGCTTCTCTTTAAGTGTCTGAAATGCAGATTGACAGTCAGTATCCCAATTAAAGGGCACATCCTTTGAAATCAATTTAAACAATGGAAGAGCTATCTTACTAAAATTTGCAATAAATCTACGATAATAGCCTGCATATTACATCTGTTTGAGTTGTTGGTTCAGATAAATTTTCAATGATTTGAATTTTAGCAGGATCTACTTTTATTCCAGATGAAGAAATGTGATGTCCTAAAACTATCCCTTCAGTCATCATCATAAAACACTTTTCATTACTAAGGGAAATATTTGAGTCAACACACCTTTTTAAAATTTTCTCCAGGTTTGCCAAGGAATCCTCAAAGGTACTTCCATACACAAAGAAATCGTCCATGTAGATTTCAACACATTCATGAATTAGATCTGCAAAAATGGCCAAGACTGCCCTCTGAAAGGTAGCTGGGGCATTACATAAGCCAAAAGGTAAAACTTTGTAGGCATATGTGCCCCAGGGACATGTAAAGGTGGTTTTGTCCTGGTCTTCTTTTGCAATACTGATTTGATTATACCCACTAAAACCATCTAGAAATGAAAAATATTCTTTTCCAGCTAAGGTATCCAACACTTGATCAATAAAAGGCAATGTAAAATAGTCTTTTAATGTTGCCCTATTTAACTCCCTATAATATACACATATGCGCCATTTACCATTCTTTTTAGGAACAACAACCAAGGGAGAAACCCATTGGCTGTCGAAGATGGGGTAAATAAATCCCACTTTTAACAACTTCTGCGACTCTTCTTTGACTATCTCTTTTAGTATGGGGTTCATTCTACGTTGCGGTTGTCTAAGAGGTCTGATTTTATCATCTATGTAAATGTGGTGAGTGCATGTCTCATGATGAATACCTAGCATATCAGTATACTCCCAAGCAAATGCATGGGAATTTTTATTCAGCAAAGTAATCAACCGTTCTTCCTGTGATGTAGTAAGATGTGCACTTATATTCAAATGTTTTCCTGGACTGATTTTAACTGTTTTACTTTGAATATCTGTGATTGAATGAACATTAAAAACATCGTGAAGTGCCAATGCTAGAGAATGTACTGTACAATTTTCCTGAAAATTATAACCCAAAACTTGATTTGGTACAGCATATTGCATGTCTCTTAATTCTTCAGAAATATCAGGTTCAACAATGAAATAATCTAACAAATCTTCGTTGTTTTCTTCCTGAAAATCAAAGAACTGATTGATACTCAGGACAGGATGAATCACTTCTTCTTCTTGTTCTTTGGTCTCATTAATCCATGACAGCTGATCTAATGTAGAAGGTATTTGGGTAGAAGGGTAAAGTGCAATTTGTTTTCTCTCTGTCCCATGTGAAATGAGCATACTTCCTGACCTACACCCTATGAAGGCATCTGCTGTTGCCAACCAAGGTCTGCCAAGAATCAATGGATGACCTCCTATATTAGACTTTGGTTGTAGCACTATAAAATCGATAGGATACTCCCAGGAGTCTAAAGAAACAATGATATCTTCTAAGATCCCTTCAGGTGTAATTTTAGACTTGTCAGCTAGTTCCAAAACTGTTGTGGTTGGTCTGAGATTTGTCAAGTGAAGGTATTCCATTGTCTCTAGTGTCATGACATTAATGGCAGCACCTAAATCAATCAATGTTTTTGGAATTGAAAAATTATTGATAGTAATTGTAACCATTGGGATTGCAGGATCTACATACTTTTCAATGAAAACAATGTTAGACATTAATCCTGCTAGATTTCCTACCACATGAATTTTTGATGGATCCTTCCTTCTTTTATTAAGACATAATTCCTTAACTGCTTTAGTGTAAATTGGAATATCCTTTATAGCCTGCAGTAATGGAATTTTAACACATACATTGGTTAACTCATCCAAAACATCAAAATCAGGTAGGGAGATTGAAATCTTTTCTTTGACCAACCTTTCTGGAAAAGGAGGTGTATAAGATACTAATGTTTTCCCTTTTTGATTGTGATTTTCTGACTGTGATTTTCCCATATTTAATTTTTTTTTCATTTTTTTCATTTTCTGTTTGTTCTTCTAAGATAACAGGAGATTCTTTTTGTAAAGTTTTCCCAGATCTTAAATTGATATTTTGCAGTGGGAGAATTGAGTATGGGAGTGCCATTCCATCATCAACATTATACATGGGTCTGTCTATTTTATTATTTGGATTTGGAATTGGCTGAGCTGGCAATTGTGTAGGCCGAGGTGGAGGCTGATTGGATGGCAATTGAAGCTGTTGAGGTGGTGGACCCAATTGAGGAGCCATATTGGGTTGTTGGAAAGATGGGGCTTGGACTTGATTCTGCTGGTATTGGGGATAGGTAGAAGGTTGTTGATAGGGACGCAAATAGGCTTGCTGATATGTCTGGTTACCATGGGTATATCCTCTCCAATTTGGAGCAGATTGGGCTAATGGAGGAGACCAAGTTTGCCAGGGCATGGGTGCACTCCATGAATTCTGAATAGGAGTTTGATAATTTGTATGAAATTTCTGCATAGGATCTTGAGACATACCTGAAAAGCATGGCTGCCAATGTCTTCGTTGTCCCATAAAGTAGAGAGACTCCATGCTTTGATTCTCCTCCATTCGAGCTGCCTACAATTCTTTCAATCTGGGGCAGTCATCAGTTTTATGATTTGAAGTACATAAGCCACAAATTTCAACAATATTTAAAGAACATTCTTTTAGTGGGTGTTTCTTTCTACATTTAGGATAAAAAATAGACAGGGCTTGATCTTGTTGGTCCTGTTGTTCTTGTCTTTTCTTGGTTTTTGCTACTTTGACTTGTGTGCCCAAGGTACTCAATAAATCAGTCTTGAAATCTTCTAACAGATTTCCAAGCTCAGCTCTAGAGATACCACTGTTTACAGATTTAGTTACTTTAGTAGTGATATCCCTTTTTCCAGTTCTAGCCTTCCCTCTTGAATATTTCTGACATAAATCTTGTATTTCATCAAAGGGAAGGTAGGAGATGTCACCTTTTCCCATAACATTCAAAATATCCAAATACTCTTCTCTTATTCCTTTTAGAAATATTGTTCTAATCATCTCAGATGTCAAAGAATTGTATTTAGATTTCTGCAGGTTGTATGAGAATATTTCCAAATACTCCTCCAAGCTCTCATCTTCCTGTTGAGTCATTCCAAAAATGTCATCTTTTAGATCCTTTGATCTGCAATATGCCTGATATTTTCGAAGAAAGATATTCCTCATTTCATCCCAGCTAGTGATAGAATGCTCTCCTAATCCCATGAACCATTTCAAGGCAGCTGCTTTAAGGGTAGCAGGGGAAAGACGAAGCTTATGGGTGTCATCAGTGTATCCATAAGTTCGACACAAAATATCAAACTCGAATAGGAAAGAGTCTGGATCTTCAGAAGTCATACCATAGAAATTTGGTAGGACAGATGGTGGAATATTCTTCATTTTTACCTCTTCCCCTAGGATGATACTAGTGTCCAAGATGGGAAATTTAAAGGTGGCTTCCTGATCTTCTTATGTCCTTTCATCCCTCTCATGTCTCCTTTCTTCTTCCCTTTCATGTCTCCTCTCTTCTTCCCTTTCATGTCTCCTCTCTTTTTCTCTTCTCTCTTGTCTTCGTTTATTTTCTACTTCTAACATTCTTTCATACTCCCTTCTCTGTTCTGCAGTTGGTCCTTTTGATGTTTCTTCCTCAGCCATTTTAAAAGTACCCACTGTTGTGATGAATCCTTTTGGAAAAGAAGGTCCCGTTACTTCTGTTTTTGGGGGGTTTTTGATAAATCTCCCTTTCTCGTCTCTTTGTCTTGACATAAAACTAAAATCTATTCTGTGTTTTTGTTTGAAATTTTTGTTTTTATCAGAGAACTAAAGTTCCTAAGCCTGCTTCTAAAATGCCTCCCCGGCAACGGCACCAAATGTCGGGCTCCTATCCACTAATGCAGATCAAACCTTGAATTTATGTCAATCCGTGTTGGTAGACTTAGAGGCGTATCCAAGTATAAGGACTCAAAGCTAGACCTAACTAGAAATCTAGTTTACTTGAAAAAATCAACCTACTGAAAGATTAAGATACTGTGACTTGAAAACAGAAAAACTCCCTTACAGGAGCAGCTTCATTTGCTCTTTCAATTACACAGCAGTTTATATATAAAATCACTGAGATAATAATAAAAAAACAAATTAACCTAACCCTAAAATATGAACTACGAAATTCTGTCTATTATCCCAACATTGAATAAGCAATCAATCATCAATTTCCCTTACAGGAAAGCATTCATAATGTATAACTGTTCTTAATACTCCATTATTAAATAGACAAGCAACGTACAACAATGTGAGATAGTAGTTTGAATCATTCCTCAGCATATAACCAATGAAATAACAGAGTTTAGAAAACTAATTCAAAACAATCTACTCATTCTGCAATAAGAAAACCGAATCCTATAGGAACTAAAACATACCATTGACACAATCCAAATCATTTGCAACAATCCAAATCGTTCACTGGCAATAAAAGGGTGTGCAGACTCGACAGAGGGGGCCCTCCACTGCCTCGTTCACACACGCAAATGAAGAATCATAGAGCTTTAAACTTTAATTATATTCACCATCAAATCGATCATACATAATAATAGAACAACGCAGTCTAGAACAGTATGGGTTTTCTCCCAAATCGTGATATATTTCTCCTCTATCCTATCAAATACTTATACAAAACTTCTAAAAACTAGAAATGCTATTAATCTGGAAGCTAATAATGACATTCAATCATCAAGATCCTCTATCAGATCCATGAAGATAGAAAAAATCAGAACTGCCCTGCTTTTGTGCTGAGTGGTAGCACAGGTGGTCATCTTTGAGCGACATTGACTGGACACCTGTGAGAGCCACATCATCTATTCGTTGGAAGTTTATCCATCCTTGGACACTGAGGATCTTCTCTCCATCTTTCAGTTCACGCCTAGCTGGCCTACAAGTATTCAAACTTGGAGACATTACGGGAAGTTAGCACATCCTGTAATCCTGAATAAAAACCTTAGCTTAAAATGCCTTAAAAATATCAAAATTCAATTTGTTAAAAAGCAATGACATTTATACCTCTTGACCAAAGTTTGTGGGTGAATTTAAGGCTTTATAAATCAGTATGAAGGTTTTATGGAGGAAAATGGAGGATATTTAGATGACAAAAAGAGGTCAAAATGGTGCCCAACACATGGGTCAGTGGGAGTGGCTGTAGGAAACATTTAACGGTCCAAAAGAGCAAAAAACACTCAAATACAATGCATGGGCGCCTTTGGTCAAACTAGTTCCCTGTTTTAAGAAGTGGGAGTGCCTCAAGGACAAAAATGTCATTAATGAGGGTGATGTTTCTCCTAAATGATCAAATGTGGCCTATTGGGTTCAATTAATGGTCCAAAACCCCTAATTACCTTAGGAATTCAACATAACCAAAGATTGGACTATGCAACATGAGTGAAAAACAAATGAAGGTATGTCCTAGGTGATATGTGACCATGGTACTAGGTTGTATGATTCTCTAACAATGAGGAGAGAGAGAGAGAGACAAGGAGGAGAGAGACAATTGCATAATAATTATTCTTATTGGGGTTTTCCATCTTGTGATATTGTCTTAGTGACAAAACTATTCTAAGGATGTTTGCGGGGTTTTCTCCTTAAGGTTTCATCGGTGAAAATATTTGTGTATTGTATATCTTCTCTATCTTGTGTATCTTGCTGTGATTTTTATTCTTTTAGATAAATATCTTAATCAAGTTAATTAGATTAGAAAATCTAACATGGTATCATAGCCTCTCTGAAAGAAGGCACTGTGCAACAACAAAAACTAGGGATTCATAGTTCAAGGTCTTCTCTCCATAGATCGTCAAGAAAAGAGGGCTAGGATAACTCGCCATAGAAGGACACATATTTTGGTGGAAGAAATTCCAAATTTGGAGAAGTTTCAAATTTTTACTAAGAGACACTACTTGACACTGCGGGACACTGTAGAAAGAAACTAGAGCGCAAGTTTCGGAGGCTTCCCACCTCAATATTCATAAAAGGACCTTGCTGAGAAACTCACCTCAAGGAGGCACATCTTTCTATCTAGACAGAATTTCTAAATTCCAAGTTTGGAAAATTAGGGGTTCTCTGAAAAACCCTAGGTCAACCAACTCCAGAAACAAGTCGAACACATCAAATCAGTAAGATCTAAATATTTTCTATTTCCATTTGAGGTTCTCATTTGAAAATGACTCATCACACTCAGCTTGGGGAAAAGCTTGGAGGAGCTGATAACTTCTGAGCATGGAAGTACAAAATCTCCTTGATCCTTGAAGAGAATGATTTGGATCAGTATATCAGTAAGGAAGTCACAGATCCAAAGGGATATGAGGCTAAGGCTACTCATAATAAGAACTTGGTTAAGGCCAATAGAATCATTATAGATTATATTAAGGATAATCTCAACCCCCATGTGTCATCCTTGAAGACACTAAAGGAAGTATTTGATGCTTTGACGAAGATGTTCGAAGCAAATAACATCAATCAGAAGATGACATTGATGAACCAGTTGAAGAATGTGAAGATACATAACTCAGAAAATATACAATCCTACTTCACAGGGGTTTCTCAAATTAAGGAACAACTTGAAGCAATTGAAGATAATGCAGAAGAAGGAGAGATTGTGATGACTACCTTGAATGACCTCCTAGGATAACGAGATTCATTCATTCAAGGAATATGTGAAAGAAGGAATTTTTCTATTTCAACAAACTTCGAGAAGAATGCACACAAGAATAAGCTCATGCCATAACAAGAGAAGAGAAGATGATATCAACTAAAGATCAAGATCTCACAACTCACACCAAAGGAAACTATAGAAAGAAGGAGAACCACCATCACAACAAAAGGAAGGACAATCATCATAAGAAACAAAAGAAGTTTAGAAGAGATCCTTCCAACATTTGATGTTACACTTGTGATGAAAAGGGGCACTTTACAAGAGATTGTCCCAAGAACAAAGACTCCTTCAATGAGAAGAAGAAAATACATCATGATCACATTGCTGAAGACAATGAACCACAAAACAAAATATTTAGAAGAGAGAAGGATGATTCAGATGAAGAGTATGTTCTAATCTAATCACTAACATGCATTATCTCACATGGAAGCAATGATTGGCTTGTGGATAGTGGGGCATATAAACATATGTCGGGATACAAAGAATCATTCATCAACATGTTTGAGCATTAGTCACCTCAAAAGGTGAAACTTGGGGATGATTATAAATACCCCATAAAGGGAAGTGGATAAGCTTCATACAAGCTAGAATCTGAGAAATACTTGAAGATGAAATATGTTCTATATATTCCAGGATTGAAGAAGAATCTTCTCTCTAATTCTGCACTAGATGCAAAGGGAATGAGTGTTGCATTTTTTGATGCCCAAGTTCTAATGTGGCCTAAAGGAAAGGCGATCAATCATTGCAACAATAATTGGAGATAAAGATAGAGGCTTGTACAAACTAAAGTGACAACCTAAACAAGCATTGGATTATGACTCAATAGAACCAAGTGAACTATGGCACCGAAGGCTTGCACATGTGCACTATAGAGCACTACCGATTGCAAGAAAAATAGTCTCAATACTTCCATAAATCTAGGAAAAACATGAAGGTGTTTGGAAAGTATGTGTGCAAGGAAATAATGCAAAGAAGACATTTCCTAGTAGTGAAAGTAAAGCTAAAGGAATACTGGAGATAGTACACTTAGATGTATGTGGGCCCATGTCATCCATATCACTAAGCATGCATGTGTACTATGTTTATTTTTATACATGATTTCTCATGCAAGAATTGGATATATTTACTTAAAGGGAAAAATGAAGTGTTTAGTAAGTTTAAGGAATTCAAAGCCCTGGTCAAGAACCACACTGAAAGGAATATCAAGACTATGCGGTCAGATAATGACATATGGTTCACCTCGGAAGAATTCAAGGATCTCTACAGAGTTTATGGGATTAAGAGGGAGTTGAGCACTCCATACAATCATCATTAGAATGGCATTACAGAATGAAAGAACATAACTGTAATGGAAGCAGTGAAATAAATTCTACATGACCAGGATCTTCCAATGCACGTTTGGGAAGAAGAAATGAGGACAAATTTGTATGTACATAACCATAATCCTCATCGAGTACTCAACAATAAGAATCCTAAAGAGGATTTATTAGGAAAGACACCATAAGTCATCCATCTCTGAATATTTGGCTTCCCTGTATACATACACATCCCAAAGGAGAAAAGGACCAAGATTGATCATTTGGGGAAGAAGGGAATATTTGTAGGATACAATGATACCTCAAAGGCCTACCGAATATACTTCCCAGGATTCAAGAATATTGACATCAGTATAGATGTAACATTTGATGAAGAATTGACATACTCTAGATCCACGAAGCTACCTATTGAATAGGCTGAGGAACCTAAAGGAAGGAGAGTCCGAGACACGACAATTGTAGAAGTAATTCCAGAAGACCATGAAGACCATGACATGACAAAACCACAAGAGCATATAGAGACACTTCATGAGAAGGAATACCAAAAGAGAAAACCAACATGGGCATGAGAACTAATACAAGAACTAGAAAGGTATGGTGTTCCAGATGGGATGAAAAGAGAAAGAAAAATACCAAAACCTTACAACAACTATGTGACCCTGCTGTGTGAAATAATTAACAAAGAACCTTCCAACTATGAAGAGGATGTAGAAAATAAATAATGGAAGGAATCCATGATCGAGCAGTACCGGTCGATTGCGAAGAATGGTGTCTGGGAGATAGTTCCAAGACTAGAAAGGAAGTCTGTCGTGACTTCGAAGTGGATCTACAAGATAAAAAATGCTATAGATGGTAGCATAGAGAAACACAAGGCAAGATTCATGGCATGAGGCTTCTCACAGAAAGAAATAATAGACTACGAGGAAACATTTGCACCCATAGAAAGGTACACTTCCATTAGATCCATACTTGCATTGGCTGCAGTAATGGAATGGAAGATACACCAGATGGACGTTAAGAAAACATTCTTGAATGGTGTAGTCGAAATGGAAGTGTACATAGAACAACCATTGGGATTCGACACACGTGACATGCAGAATCATGTGTGAAAATTGAAGAAGGTCTTGTATGGATTGAAACAGGCACCTAGGACATGGTACGACATGATGGATAGCTTCTTGATGAGCTTAGGATTTACTAAGAGTAAAGCGGATTCCAGCCTTTACTTCAAGGTTGAAGATGGAATACCATTGATGCCCCTGTTATATGTTGATGACCTATTCTTGATGGAAGAACTCATTGTAGATGCAAAGAGGAATATTTCCACTGAGTTCGATACAAAATACCTAAGGATGATTAACTACTTCTTAGGTATGGCGATGTGGCAGAGTAAATATGGGATTTTCCTTGGTCAAGGAATGTATGTAGGAGAGATTCTAAAAATATTTGCAATGCTGGATTGCAAGGCGATAGCCACACCTACAGAATCGAACTTAAATATTCTATGTAATGCTTCATTAGAGTCAGTTGATGCCATGATGTATCATCATATGATTGGTTCATTGATGTAACTAGAGAATATGAGACCAGAAATATGCTTTGATGTGAACACCTCGAGTTAGTTCCTGAAGGATACGAGACATGTTCACCTGGTTTCTGCAAAGCATGTATTGAGGTACCTGAAGGGTAAAGTTGATTATGGGATCAAGTATGATATGAATTAGAAGATTAACCAGCATGGTTATGCTAATTCGGATTGAGCAGGTAGCACCAATGATAGGAAGATAACTTTGGGTTACTGCTTTAGTTTGGGATCTAACATGATCTCCTCTCCTATTTGAACATGAATCATTCCTACATGGCGCTGAGTACAACCGAGGTAGAGTATGTTGCCACTTGCTCGTATAGTTGTGAGGTAGTATGGATGCGGAAGCTACTGACTGATTTGTTTGATATCTAGTTAGATATGACCTGTATCTATTACGACAACTATAGTTGTGTGAAGATGTCAAAGAACCCATTGTTCCATGAAAAGTCGAAGCACATCGAGATCAAGTTCCACTATATCAAGGATATGGTGTAGAGAGGAGTAGTGAAGCTCTAGTACATGGAAACGAGTGAGCATATAATCGATATATTGAACAAGCCTCTATCGAGGGTGAAGTTTGAGCACTTCAGAGAAAGACTTGGTGTGATCCAGAATGAGGCCCCTTGAAAGAGGGAGTAACTAGTTCTAGAGTAGTCAAAGATTAAGGTTGTTTAACAACGTAAAATATCCTGGCATGATCCTATGCTAGAGATGTCGAGAGACCAGAAGATGCACATGCATGAGATCTCACATGGGAAAAGAGACAGGTTGTCCTTGAGAGAAAAATATCCTGGCATAGTATGCATGTTTCTAGGAAGTAATCAGTCATGTAGGTTGTCCTTGAGCATAAAAGATCTTGGCATAGTACACTTGTTGCTCAAACGTAATCAATTATGGTACAGGTTACCTGAAGTGTAAAATATCTCAGCATGACATGCAGGTTGTTTGGATGTAATGAGTCTTGTGGGTTGTCCTAGAGTGTAAAATATGCTAGCATGATACATAGGTTGTTTGGATGTAATGAGTCTTGTGGGTTGTCCTAGAGTGTAAAAGACCATGGAGCAGTACGCAGGTTTCTCGAACATAATAAGTCCTAGAAGGTTATCTGGAATGTAAAAGATCCTAGACGCAGGTTGTTCGGATGTAATAATTCCTTGAGGTTGACCTGGAATAGAAAAAACCCTGGCCTGGTACATAGGTTGTTTGATCGTAATCATTCCTTTTATGTGTGTGTTTCCATGTTGGAGATGATGAGGTCACAAGGCACTTGGTGCACACCTAGGAATTTCTCAGATAGTGGTAGATGCAGGTTGACTTAGTGACGTGAAATATCCTAGCATGATCCTATGTTGGTAGAACACAAGTTGACCATAGAGAGACGTAATGCAGTTGGTGTGGTCCTAGGAAATTCTTACATAGTGGAAGATGCAGGTTGTCTTGGTGACATGAAATATCCTAGCATGCTCCTATGTTGGAAGAACGTAGGTGGTCTGCATCTGGGTCGTGCTTTGTCTACTATGTTTTCACTATACGTTTTGTGCGCGATAATGAGATGATTTGGATACAACGAGATGGTGATAGGAGATGAAGGTGATTACATTGGAAATGTAATTAATGGTCCTGGCGTGTACCTACATGATGGATTTATCGTGGATATGATGAGGACCTGGATGAGTACTAGTCCTACACCCAACATGAAACAAGGTTGAATCTATAGAAACTTTCGATGACGAATAATACTATTCGATGATAAAAAAAAAGATGAGTATTATGGAAACAACTCTGATGATGTCTCCGTGACGATGAATTGACCATATATTATGATAAGTGTGGTGAGAGAGAATAACTTCCTAGTTAAGAGGGAGTGTTTTTGTATTTGTAACTTCAAAAAATATTTAGATGTATATCATAATTGTATGTTGTTGTACCCCCATCGGAGATGTGTTTCCCTCCTTTCGAGATGTCATTATTGTACATGGTCCTTGAGGTACAACATCCATTCTAAGTCGGTGCAATAGTCCCCAGTATAATATTATGTAATGTACTTTTGGAGTATGTATAGGAGAAGTTGACCCTGTTAGGGTTGGAGGTTGGCCCATTCATGTTGGGATGTCAGCCACTTGAAGGTTATAAATAAGGAGGCGCCCTCCCTCATTTATACACATTCACACCCACTCAAGTTCACATGAGGAGAGAGAAAGAGAGGTAGGGAGGAGAGAGAGATATTGTCTTAGTGACATAACTATTCTAAGGAAGTTTATGAGGTTTTCTCCTTTATGGTTTCCTCGATGAAAATATTTGTGTCTTGTGTAACTTGCTATGCTTATTATTATTTTAGATAAATATCCTAATCAATTTAATTAGATTAGAAAAACTAATACTCCTAACCACAACCGAGTTAGCTACCCACTCAAAGTGTTTAGCTTGGGAAATGATATTGTCTCCCCACATTTTTTCTAACTCCTTGATAAGAGGGTCCAAATTTGGGTTGACTCTTCTCAATTTTGTCTAAAGTGTTTGGCACATTCTTTCAAAGGGATAATGTGTTGAATGAGATATTCTTGATATTCCTTCAAGTCATCATATGACCATACACACACATCCCTATATTCCCTTACTATATTGTTAATATATCTTCTTTCTTCCAAAGTAGTATTCTTTACAAGTTTAATGATCTTAGGAATCATATATGATCCAATGTTTATCTCTATGTAATCCTTAGGTTTGTTGGTTTCCCTTTTTATTTTATTTATAGACACCATCTCTATCAAAGGATGGTTCTAAAGAGGAAATACCTAAGGGGGATTTGTTATCTATTAGATTTCAATCCATTGGGTTCCATCATATCGAGCTCGCTAGTCTACCTTATAATTGACTAACTATTACAAGTTATTCATAAACCTTAGAATCTATGAGTCATCATGGAACACTTGCCAATGCTTAAAGTTATCAAGAATTGATGGCCTAAATATTATCTCCATTTTGATTTTCCTAGTTATTAGTCTTTTAAAATGTTGAAGGGTTGAAGCTGCTACAACTAAGGAATCAACAAACATATTTGGCTATCTAGGAACTTCCTTTATTGAGAATGCATCAAATAGTTCAATGAAATTGCATAGAACATGCCATCAACACTTCATTTTTTCATTCCTTGCTGAAAATATATTTCTCACTTGTGAAACCACTAGATTAGAACCAATTATAACTTCCAAAACCTGTATACCCATGTCCCTTGCTAATTCAAGGCCTAGTAGTAAGGATTCATATTCAAGCATGCTATCAATAGAGTCAAACTCCAACCAATAATCATAACTAGTAATGTCACCTATAGGATAAGTAAAAACTATGCCCGCATATACACCTGTTTTAGAATAAGCCCCATCAAAGTTCATCGTCCATTTTTTTAATCTTTCTAAACTTAGATTCATTTTCTTTATTGTGATTTTATTCTTTAGATTTCTTTAGGTTTTTGGTGTCAAAGTATGGGATATAATCTCAAAGTCTCCCAAGCCACCATCTATTGCAAAAATGAAGTCATTCATTGGAAATCTAGGTCCTTTGCATGATACATCCTAGGTGGATCTTGATATAAAGTAACAAATGTGTTGATGAAATTGTCATTGATGCCAACATGGGATTACAGTGACCCCACAAGATGTCATTGATGCCACAAAGTCCCACTTGCAATGCCTTACAAAGTGGGTTTGAACCTTAAACCCCTTACAAAGTGGGTTTGTTCCTTGAAGCACCTTGTACCTAGTTAATAAGGTCCTTGTACCCAAAATGATGGATCTTAGAGCCACCACCTTGTTGAAGGTGCTGAAGACCCTATAGATGGTCCTGAAGCCTTGATGGATGATGGAGAAACCCCAGATGGGTTGGATAAGCGTTAATGACCCATTATGTGGTCATTCATGCCCGTATGGTATCATAGTACCCCATGAGAAGACCCAGTTACCCTACAAATGATGTCATGATGGATCTTGACCCTTGAGGGTCTCTTAGTGTGGTCGATGTGGTTGAAGAAGCCTATGAATCCTCTTGATTGTTGAAGAATCCTAATGAAGTCCTTGGACCCACACTTAGTGGTTTTATTACCTTGCAACCCTTATTGGGGTCATGGAGCTCTTATATGATAATGATGACCTTGTATGGTCCTTGGCACGATATGGAACCCATTTTATGATAAAGAATCCTATGGAACCATTGATGAAGAACCTGATACCCTTGCAAAGGTCATGAATCCCACTAATTTCACTTGACATGGTTAGATGGCATGATGATGTGGTCTTTGGTGACTTTATGAAGTCATGGAACCTTGTGAAGAGCTTGATGCCCATTGCTTACACTAGATGTGGTTAAGGAACCCACACACATATTGGCTTGATGATGGTCCATTTAGTGACAAGATTGAAGCTCATGATGACACCTTGTACATGGAATGCCATCAAAATCGCTAGTGTCTTGATGGAACCCTATGAGGATGTGGAGGACACACTCCCATGAATTTTAAATGATGTGTTTGACTTTGAATGATGTTTTAAAAGAAAAATAATAAAAATACATAAGGTTGACCATTGAGGTGGTAAGAAAAATAATAAAAATACATAAGTTTGACCATTCAAGTGGTAAGAAGTTTGAAATCCTTGGTCATACATATGGCTTATGCAGTGGAAACCCTATTATATGGAAAATAAAACACATGCAATTCTTTGGTAAGGTTTGACCATTGAAGTGGTAAGAAGTTTGAAGTCCTTGATCATACATATGGCTTATGTGGTGGACACCCTATTATATGGAAAATAAAATACATGCAATTCTTTGGTAAGGTTTGACCATTGAAGTGGTAAGAAGTTTGCGTTACAATTAAAAGTCAAATTTAAGATTCAAAATACAAATTTTAATTAAAAATTAAAATTCTTACCACTCTTACCTTTGAAGACTATTGATGTAATTGTAAGTTCGGAATGTATTCACTTGTATTTCTTATATATTGTAACCCGAAGTTTATTCTGGGATATATTTGTAATGTACTTGAGTCATGTCATGCCCTGATGTTCCTATCGGGAAGTTTCTATAATGTAAATAGGTCATCTCAAGTCAAGGTGGTTAACTCTCCTATTGTCTAAGGGTTAAATTCCTCACAGTTATGGGGCACTAGGGTTATTAGACTCACCTAGTGAATTCGGCCCTAATTGGGTTTAGTCAAGTTGGGAATTAGTATAAATAGAGAGTTAGCCTCTCTATTTATCACACACTCACTCACACTCAGTTGTAGCACATAGATGAGGAAGAGAAAGACACTGGGGCAAGGAAGAAAGACGTTACTGCCGTCGGGAGATCATATTATTGTTTTTGGGTTTCACTTTGGTGCTGATTCTATCTTTGAGGAAGTTGCGTAGTTTTCTCCATTTATGGTTTCCCCGAGGAAAAACACTGTGTTCATTGTCTCTTGTGTTTGATTGCTGTGCTTGTTGTTCTCTCAGTTAAAGATCCTAATGATATGCTAACTTAATGTTTAAAATCTAACATGGAATTAGAGCTAACATGAGAAGAAGACATTGTGCAGCTGGAGGAAATAGGGATTCCTATTTTGTGGATCTCTCTCCACATATTTTCAGCAAAAGTAGGGTGGAATAACTCTCCTCCTTAGGGCGCATCTTTTTGTCGAAGCAGAATCCAATTCTGAGGTTTTTCAGTTTTGGACCCGACATTGCTACCAGAAATTAGGGATTTTCACAGAAGTGGAATTTTTTAGTGAGCCCAGGCCTGGATTAGGGATCAAATTCAAATCATTTGGTTGACCAAAACTCTCGAAAATCAAAACCCTAATTTTCTCTCGAACCAACACTACAAGATTTCAGCTCCAAGTTCAGATCCAACATCTTGACCTGGTAAGATCTAAATCTTTTGCATTTCCATTTGAGGTTCTCAGTTAAGATGTCTCATCATACCAAGCTTGATGAAAAGATTGAGGGAGGTTATAACTTCCGATCCTGGAAGTATAGGATCTCCCTGGTCCTGGAAGAAAATGAGTTGGACTCCTACATCCATGAGGAGGTTCCAGTTCCAAAGGGAGATGAGGCCAAGGCCTTACATAAGAATATGTTGGTTATGGCAAAGAGGATCATTGCAGATTATATCAAGGATCACCTCATTCCACAGGTGTCCTCCCTCAAGACACCTAAATCCATGTTTGATGCCCTAACCAAACTGTTTGAAGGGAAGACCATCAATCGGAAGATGACTCTAAGGAACCAGTTGAAGAATGTAAAGATCCAGAATGAAGAGACCATCCAGTCATACTTCACAAGGGCCTCCTAGATCAAAGAACAACTAGAAGCAGTAGATGAAGAAGTAGAGAATGCATAAATTGTGATGACAACATTGAATGGCCTCCCTAGGTCATGGGATTCTTTCATCCAAGGAATCTGTGCTAGAAAGAAGTTGGTCAAGTTCAATACACTGTGGGAAGAATGTTCTCAAGAAGAAGCTCGGATAGCAGCTCGAGAAGAAAAGATGGGAAATGAAGATCAATCTCTCACAGTACACTCCAAGAAATGAAGAAGGGAAAATCATCATCACCAAGGTAAGCATTCTCATCAGAAACATAACATTGCAAGAATGGATTCATCCAAACTTAGATGTTATACATGCGATGAAATAGGACACTTTGCTAGAAATTGTCCCATGAATAAGAATGGATCCAAGAAGAAGAAGAAATCCAAAAGAAGACATCATGCTCACACTGCTGAGGATGATGATCCTCCCAGGAAAAGAGTAAAACAAGAAAGTGAAGATGAATATGTTCTGATCTCCGCTCTCATAGGGACTGTCACTCATGGAAGCAAAGATTGGCTTATTGACAGTGGGGCTTCCAAGAACATGACAGGTTTCAAGGAATTCTTTGAGAAACTATCCGAACATAATTCACCCGATAAGGTGAAGCTTGGGGATGACTACCAATATCCCATAAAAGGTAGTGGTGAATCCTCCTACAAGCTAGACTCTGGAAAGACTATGAAAATGAAGGATGTCTTGTTTGTGCTAGGACTGAAGAAGAATCTTCTATCCATATCAGCATTGGATGCAAAAATCATGAGGGTTTCATTTGTAGATGACCAAGTCGTCATGTGTCCAAGAGGAAAGACTATTGATGATGCAATAGTGATTGGAGAACAAGAAGGAGGTTTATACAAACTGAAGGGCCATTTAGAGCAAGCTATGGTCCATGACACAGTAGAGCCAAATGAAATTTGGCATAGAAGGCTTGCACATGTGCATTACAGAGCACTACCACTTGCAAGCAAAGCTATTGAAGGTATTCTAGAAATCCAAGCAAAACATGAAGGGGTCTGCAAAGGATGTGCGAAAGGAAAGAATACAAAGAAGACATTTCCAAGTAGTGAGAGCAAGGCAAAAGGAATCTTGGAAATCATCCACTCTGATGTATGCGGACCAATGTCATCAAGTTCACTAAGCGGGTCTGTATACTATGTCTCTTTCATTGATGACTTTTCTAGGAAGACATGGATTTACTTCATGAAGAACAAAGATGAATTTTTCAACAAGTTCAAGGAATTCAAAGCCTTGATCGAGAACCACATAGAAAATAAGATCAAGACCTTTCGATCAGATAATGGTGGAGAATTCACATCAAATGAATTCAAAGACTTATGCAAAGAAGAGGGAGTTATCCACCCCTTATTATCCACAACAAAATGGGCTTGTAGAAAGGAAGAATAGAACTATCATGGAAGCTGCAAGAGCAATGCTTCATGATCAAGATATTCCTATGCATCTATGGGAAAAAGCTGCTAGAACAACGGTGTATGTGCAGAACCGTACTCCACACAGAGTACTCAAGAACAAGACACCTAAAGAAGTCTTTTCCAGCAAGAAACCAGTCATCCATCTCAGAATATTCGGCTATCCAGTGTACATACACATTCCAAAAGAGAAGAGAACGAAACTATATCCTTCGGGAAAGAAGGGAATATTTGTGGGATACTCTGAAAGCTCGAAGGATTACAGAATATACTTCCGAGGATTCAAGAAGATCAACATCAGCAGGGATGTAACATATGATGAAGACACAGCTTACAACAAATCCAGAAAGAGACATGCTGAAGAACCTGACGAAGTAGAAGCACCCAAAATTCATGATACAACCATGAACAAAGAAATTCAAGAAGAAGATCGAGAATTTGAAGAACCACAAAGACCTGTAGATCCACATTGAGAGAAGAATTCTCCCAAGAGGAAACATGCTTGTGTATGAGAAATTATCCAAGGTGTGGAAATATATGGGGCTCCAAAGGAGAATCATAGAGAAAGAAAGAGAACCAGATCCTGCTCCGGATATGTAGCTTTACTATGTGACTTTATCAATGAAGAACCTTCCAATTATGAAGAAGCAACAGAACGGAAAGAATGGAAGGATGCTATCGAAGAGTATCAACTGATCATGAAGAATGATGTTTGGGATGTTGTCCCAAGAATAGAAGGGAAGTCGGTTGTAACTTCCAAATGGATTTACAAGATCAAGCATGCTGCAGATGGTAACATAGAGAAATATAAGGCAAGATTTGTGGCTCGAGGTTTCTCCCCGAAAGAAGGAATAAACTATGAAGAAACCTTTACACCTGTATCTAGATACACTTCCATAAGATTAGTACTTGCTCTGGCTGCAGTGATGAAATGGAAGATACACCAAATGGATGTCAAGACTGCTTTCTTGAATGGTGTAGTGGAAGAGGAAGTGTATGTAGAAAAACCACTTGGTTTTGAGACACATGACAGGGAGTCTCATGTGTGGAGATTGAAGAAAGCACTGTACGGTTTGAAAAAGGCACCCAGGATATGGTACGACAAAATTGACAGCTTTCTATCCAGTTTGGGCTTTACCAAGAGTAAAGCAGATTCCAACCTTTACTACAAGGTTGAAAATGGTAACCCAATGATGCTCCTACTGTATGTAGATGATCTGTTTGTAACAGGTATGGATGGGTTGATTACTGATACAAAGAGAAAGCTTGTTGGCAAGTTCGAAATGAAGGACTTGGGTATGATGAATTATTTTCTAGGCATGGAGGTGTGGTAGAATGAAGATGGAATCTCCCTCAGATAAGGGAGTACGCAGTAGAGATCTTGAAGAGGTTTGGGATTATGGACTGCACGGCCATGACCACACCTATGGCATCGAACCTGAAGCTATTGAGTGATGCTTCATCAAAGATGGTTGATTCTAAGATGTATCATTAGATGATTGGGTCCTTGATGTACCTGACGAAAATGAGACCAGACATTTTCTTTGCTGCGAACACCTTGAGCCAATTCTTGACAGATCCGAGACATGTTCAATTGATTGCTGCAAAGCATAGTCTAAGGTACCTGAGGGGTACAATTGATTATGGGCTCAAGTAGGAGGCAAATCAGAAGATTAACCTGGAGGGTTATGTTGATTCAGATTGGGCAGGAAGTGCCATCGATAGGAAGAGGACTTCAGGTTGTTGCTTTAGTATCGGATTAGGTGTGATCTCTTGGTTTAGTGGGAAGCAATCCTGTGTGGTGCTGAGTACAACTGAAACAGAGTATGTCGCAGCTTATTTAGCTAGTTGTGAGGAAGTATGGCTGCGGAAGCTATTGTTTGATTTATTTGATCTCCAGATGGATGCTACCTGTATACATTGTGACAACCAGAGTTGCATGAATTTGTTAGATAATCCAATGTTCCATGACAAGTCAAAGCATATCGAGATCAAGTATCACTATATCAGGGATATGGTGCAGAGGGTAGCAGTGAAGCTCCAATATGTTGCGATGGAGGAACATATAGCTGATGTGTTGATGAAGACATTGGCTAGGGTGAAGTTTGAGTACTTTAGGGAGAAGCTTGGTGTTCTCCAGATCGAGGTTTCCTCCAAGGGAAAATGATGAGACTCATAGCCATTCTGACATGGTGAGAGGATTGGTTCCTTCCATGGTCAGATGTAAGGGTTGAGCCATTCTGTCATGGTGAGAGGATTGGTTCCTTCCATGTCATATGTGAGTGCTGAGCCATTCTGATGTGACTGTAGGATTGGTTCCTACATGATTAAAAGTAAGTGTTGAATGCCATTCTAGGAATGGAGGTGCATGGTCAGTTACCAGGTAGCTCAGTCTAGGACTGGGGGCCATTCTGATAGGACTATAGGATTGGTTCCTACATGATCAGATGTGAGTGCATGCCCTTCTGACATTGGTTGTTAGATGTAAGTGTAGAGCCCTTTCGGCATGAAGGATTGGTTCCTTGCATGGTCGAATATAAGTGATGAGAATTTCTGACATTGGTTGTCAGATGTAAGTGTAGAGCCTTTTGGCATGGATGATTGGTTCCTCACATGGCCAAGTGTAAGTGCTAGGCCTTTCGGATCATTGGTTGATGGATGTGAGTGCTGGGCCTTTCTGATAGGGTTGTGGGAGGTGTTCCCACATGGTCAAATGTGAGTGTTGGGCGTTGCCTTTCTGATATGATTATAGGATTGGTTCCTACATGATCAGATATAAGTGCTGGGCAGGCCATTCTGACTTAGGGTCAGATATAAGTGCTGGAAAAGACCTGCACGGAGGGTAGGCCTACAACTAGCATGAAAAAGGGATGGCTCTGTAGAACTTCCTGTGATGAGAAGAATCATGAGATAGCACCTGTGAATATTCAATGTTGATGATCCAACAAAGATGATCCAAATTGAGGGATGATCCAGATCTAGAGATGATCCAGATCGAGGGATGATCCAGATCCAGTGACAATGATCCAGATCCAGATGAAGATGACTTGAAGATAAAGATGACTTGAAGATAGATATGACTTGAAGGTGAAGATGACGAAGACTCGATGATTATCTAGATGATACAAAGAAGAAGACTTGTGCTAATAAATTGTGTTGAGAGAATACCTTCCTAGTTAAGAGGGAGTGTTGATGTAATTGTAACTTTGGAATGTATTCACTTGTATTTCTTATGTATTGTAACCAAATGTTTATTCCAGGATATATTTGTAATGTACTTGATTCATGTCATGCCCCAATGTTCCTATCAGGAAGTTTCTATAATGTACACAAGTCATGTCAGGTCAAGGTGGTTAACTCTCCTATTGTCTAAGGGTTAAAGTCCCCGCAGTTTCGGGGCACTAGGGTTATTAGACTCACCTAGTGAATTCGGCCCTAGTTGGGTTTAGTCAAGTCGAGAATTAGTATAAATAGAGAGCTAGCCTCTCTATTTATCACAGACTCACTCACACTCATTTGTAGCGCATAGCTGAGGAAGAGAAATACATCGGGGAAAGGAAGAAAGAGGTTACTGCTGTTGGGAGATCATCTTACTATTTTTGGGTTTCACTTTGGTGCTGATTCTATCTTTGAGGAAGTTGCGGGGTTTTCTCCATTTATGGTTTCCCTGAGGAAAAACACTGTGTTCATTGTCTCTTGTGTTTGATTGATGTGCTTGTTGTTCTTTCAGTTAAAGATCCTAATGATATGCTAGCTTAATTTTTAAAATCTAGCAAAGACAATTCGGCCAACATGAAACATGTCTAATTTAATGTGTATATAAACACATACAAAAACAATCAATGATGGAAGTAGAGAAGTGAATTCGTGGAGATTGATCTAAGGTTTTTTTTCGTAGTAGCACAGGAGCAGTTCATTTTTACAGAGAAATTTTTGGGCATCTTCACTAAAATTGACATAACTTTCTCATATGGAATTAGACTTAGAAAATTCTTAACTCGTTGGAAATCTTGTTACGAGGGCTATGTGATGACATGATATAGAGTTTCTTTTGGTTTTCTACTATTTATTTATATTGTGATATTCATAAAGGTATGGTTCATTCTTCTAGGTTTCTCTTGTGATGGTACATGTCTTTCATGGATAGAGTTCATATTTGATCTTAGTATGTGAGCCTATATATTGGTATATCTATTTGGAGTTATTATGAGGATATGATGAAGATTTTGCATACCTTTATGCTATGATATGATACACTTTATGATGATAATGCATGTGATAATGATGTACACTCTATGATGTTGATGCACTCCTATACAATATGATGTACATGCATACCATAGTGTGATGATGTTCTCCTATGCACTATGATGCATACATGGTGCAAACTGAGATGATGATGATGCATATTTGATGATGATGCATATTTGGTGATGAGTATGTATACTCTATGATGATGATGCATACCTATGCTAATGATGCATGACGATGCATGCCTTATGTTCAATGAAAGCAGAGCAGAATTACTTGTTCAGTGATTGTGTATGATGAGGTGTATAATTATGTACATGAGCAATATATGGAAATGAAATGACTTATTAGTATATAGCGATGAATCAATGGATGAAAGGTAGCACAAATGAGAAGCAGAGATGAGCAACAATGATGAGCAACAAAGATGAGCAATAGTGATGAGCAACAGAGATGAGCACCATAGATGAGCGATAGTGATGAGAAAAAATGATGAGAAGCATAGATGAGCAACAGTGATGAGCTGTAGTGATGAGCAACATAGATGAGCAGTAGTGATGAGCAATAGATATTGGTGGGTAGATTAACAAACATACGATGATGAGAAGAGATGGTTAAGCAACCATATTGATGACAATCAATGATTGGAATCAAGCTTGCAAGCAGTGACTTGCACTTGAGTATTGGACTCAAATCATTCTTAGTTGGAGCTAAGAAAACCAGATTGGGTCCTGTTTCAGAGTTGGTTTTCTACTTATCATTTGGTTTTGATTGTAATCGAGAAGATTGTTATCTTCTAGTGTACAATAAATAAAGATCAAAATTCCATATATTCTTGTGTCTCTTTTGATGTCATGTTGTGATTATGAATCATGATGGATTTGATTATGCAATTGATGACATAATGATTGATATGCTCTGATTGATTAAAACAAGGTAAAATTTTATAACTTCTCTCACACTGATTCAACCCCTCTCAGTGTGGCTCTTTACTTCAAGGTTGAAGATGGAATACCAGTGATGCCGCTGCTATATGTTGATGACCTATTCTTGACGGAAGAACTCATTGTAGATGCAAAGAGGAATATTTCCACCGAGTTCAATACAAAATACCTAAGGATGATTAACTACTTCTTAGGCATGGCGATGTGGCAGAGTAAATATGGGATTTTCCCTGGTCAAGGAATGTATGTAGGAGAGATTTTGAAAATATTTGGAATGCTGGACTACAAGGTGATAGCCACACCTATGGAATCGAACTTAAATATTTTGTGTAATGCTTCATTAGATTTAGTTGATGCCATGATGTATCATCAGATTATTGGTTCATTGATGTAATTGGAGAATATGAGACCAGAAATATGCTTTGATGTGAACACCCTGAGTTAGTTCCTGAAAGATGCGAGACATGTTCACCTGGTTTCTACAAAGCATGTATTGAGGTACCTGAAGGGTAAAGTTGATTATGGGATCAAGTATGATATGAATTAGAATATTAACCAGCATGTTTATGTTGATTCGGATCAGGTAGGTAGCACCAATGATAGGAATATCACTTCGGGTTGCTGCTTTAGTTTGGGATCTGACATGATCTCCTATTTGAACATGAAGCATTCCTGCATGGCACTGAGTACAACCGAGGTAGAGTATGTTGCCGCTTGCTCATCTAGTTGTGAGGTAGTATGGATGTGGAAGCTACTGACTCATTTGTTTGATATCTAGTTAGATATGACATGTATCCATTACGACAAACAAAGTTGCGTGAAGCTATCAAAGAACCTGGTGTTCCATGAAAATTCAAAGCACATTGAGATCAAGTTCCACTATATCAGGGATATGGTGTAGAGAGGAGTAGTGAAGCTCTAGTACATGGAAACGAGCGAGCATATAACCGATATATTGAACAAGCCTCTATCGAGGGTGAAGTTCGAGAATTTCATAGAAAGACTTGGTGTGATCTAGAACGAGGCCCCTTGAAAGAGGGAGTAACTAGTTCTAGTGTAGTCAGAACTTAAGGTTGTTTAGCAACGTAAAATATCGTGGCATGATCCTATGCTAGAGATGTCGAGAGACCAGAAGATGTAGATGCATGAGATCTCACATGGGAAAAGAGATAAGTTGTCCTTGAGAGAAAAATATCCCGGCGTAGTACGCATGTTGCTAGGAAGTAATCAGTCATGTAGGTTGTCCTTGAGCATAAAAGACCGTGGCATAGTATGCTTCTTGATCAGATGTAATCAATTATGGTACAGGTTACCCGAAGTGTAAAATATCCCAGCATGATATGCAGGTTGTTTGGATGTAATGAGTCTTGTGGGTCGTCCTAGAGTGTAAAATATGCTAGCATGATACATAGGTTGTTTAGATGTAATGAGTCTTGTGGGTTGTCCTGGAGTGTAAAAGACCATGGCGTGGTACGCAGGTTTCTCGAACATTATAATGGCATGGAAGGTTATCTGGAATGTAAAAGATCCTAGGTGTAGGTTGTTCGGATGTAATAATTCCTTGAGGTTGACCTGGAACAGAAAATACCCTGGCCTGTTACGTAGGTTGATCGGTCGTAATCAGTCCTTTTATGTGTGTGTTTCCATGTTGTAGATGATGAGGTCACAAGGCACTTGGTGTGCACCTGGGAAGTTCTCAGATAGTGGTATATGTAGGTTGTCTTAGTGACGTGAAATATCCTAGCATGATACTATGTTGGTAGAACACAAGTTGACCATAGAGAGACGTAATGCAGTTGGTGTGGTCCTAGGAAATTCTTACATAGTGGAAGATGCAGGTTGTCTTGGTGACATGAAATATCCTAGCATGCTCCTATGTTGGAAGAACGTAGGTGGTATGCATTCGGGTCGTGCTTTGTCTGCTCTATTTTCTCTATGTGTTTTGCGCGGGATATTGAGATGATTTGGATACGACGAGATGGTGATAGGAGATGAAGGTGATTGCATTGGAAATGTAATTAATGGTCCTGGGATGTACCTATGTGATGGATTTATCATGTATATGATGAAGACCTAGATGAGTACTAGGCCTACACCCAACATGAAACAAGGTTGAATCTGTAGAAACTTACGATGACGAATGATACTATTCGATGATAAAAAAGATGAGGATTATGGCAACAAATATGATGATGTCTGTGTGATGATGAATTGACCATATATGTTGATAAGTGTGGTGAAAGAGAATACCTTCCTAGTTAAGAGGGAGTGTTTTTGTATTTGTAACTTCAAAAATTATTCAGATGTATATTATAATTGTATGTTGCTGTACCCCCATCGGAGATGTGTTTCCCTCCTTTGAGATGTCATTATTGTACATGGTCGGTGCAATAGTCCCCAGTATAATATTATGTAATGTACTTTTGGAGTATTTATAGGAGAAGTTGACCTTGTTAGGGTTGGAGGTCAGACCATTCATGTTGGGAGGTCAGCCACTTGAAGGATATAAATAGGAAGGTACCCTCCCTCATTTATACACATTTACACCCACTCAAGTTCGCATGAGGAGAGAGAAAGAGAGGTAGGGAGGAGAGAGAGATATTGTCTTAGTGACATAACTATTATGAGGAAGTTTACGAGGTTTTCCCCTTTGTGGTTTCCCCAATGAAAATATTTGTGTCTTGTGTAACTTTTTATGCTTATTATTCTTTTAGATAAATATCCTAATCAATTCAATTATATTAGAAAAACTAACACTCCTAACCACAACTGAGTTAGCTACCCACTCAAAGTTTTTAGCTTGGGAAATGATATTGTCTCCCCACATTTTTTCTAACTCCATAATAAGAGGGTCGAAATTTGGGTTGATTCTTCTCAATTTTGTCTAAAGCGTTTGGCACATTCTTTCAAAGGGATAGTGTGTTGAATGACATATTCTTGATATTCCTTCAAGTCATCATATGACCATACACACACATCCCTATATTCCCTTACTAGATTGTTAATATATCTTCTTTCTTCCAAAGTAGTATTCTTTGCAAGTTTAATGATCTTAGGAATCATATATGATCCAATGTTTATCTCTATGTAATCCTTAGGTCTGTTGGTTTCCCTTTTTATTTTATTTATGGAAACCATCTCTATCAAAGGATAGTTCTAAAGAGGAAATACCTAAGGGGTATTTGTTATCTATTAGATTTCAATCCATTGGGTTCCATCATCTTGAGCTCGCTAGTATAACTTATAATTGACTAACTATTACAAGTTATTCATAAACCTTAGAATCTATGAGTCATCATGGAACACTTGCCAATGCTTAAAGTTATCAAGAATTGATGGCCTAAATATTATCTCCATTTTGATTTTCCTAGTTATTAGTCTTTTACAATGTTCAAGGGTTGAAGCTGCTACAACTAAGGAATCAATAAACATATTTGGATATCTAGGAACTTCCTTAATTGAGAATGCATCAAATAGTTCAATGAAATCCCATACAACATGCTATCAACACTTCATTTTTCCATTCCTTGCTGAAAATATATTTCTCACTTGTGAAACCACTAGATTAGAACCAACTATAACTTCCAAAACCTTTATACCCATGTCCCTTGCTAAGTCAAGGCCCAGTAGTAAGGATTCATATTCAAGCACGCTATCAATAGAGTCAAACTCCAACCAATAAGCATAACTAGTAATGTCACCTATAGGATAAGTAAAAACTATGCCCGCATAGACACCTGTTTTAGAATAAGCCCCATCAAAGTTCATCTTCCATTTTTTAATCTTTCTAAACTTAGATTCCTTTTCTTTATTATGATTTTATTCTTTAGATTTCTCTAGGTTTTTGGTGTCAAAGTATGGGATATAATCTCAAAGTCTCCCAAGCCACCATCTATTGCAAAAATGAAGTCATTCATTGGAAATCTGGGTCCTTTGCATGATACATCCTAGGTGAATCTTGATATAAAGTAACAAATGTATTGATGAAATTGTCATTGATGGCAACATGGGATTATAGTGACCCCACAAGATGTCATTGATGCCACCAAGTCCCACTTGCAATGCCACAAAGTGGGTTTGAACCTTAGACCCCTTACAAAGTGGGTTTGTTCCTTGAAGTACCTTGTACCTGGTTGACAAGGTCCTTGTAACCAAAAGGATGGATCTTAGAGCCACCACCTTGTTGAAGATGCTGAAGACCCTGGAGATGGTCCTGAAGCCTTGATGGACAATGGAGAACCCCTAGATGGGTTGGATAAGCATTAATGACCCATTCTGTGGTCATTCATGCCTGTATGGTATCATAGTACCCCATGAGAAGACCCAGTTACCCTACAGATGATGTCATGATGGATCTTGACCCTTGAGGGTCTCCTAGTTGGTTGATGTGGTTGAATAAGCCTATGAATCCTCTTGATTGTTGAAGAATCCCGATGAAGTCCTTGGACCCACACTTAGTGGTTTTATTACCTTGCAACCCTTATTGGGGTCATGTAGCTCTTATATGATAATGATGACCTTGTATGGTCCTTCGCATGATATGGAACCCATTGTATGATGAAGAATCCCATGGAACCCCTGATGAAGAACCCGATACCCTTGAAAATTTCATGGATCCAACTACTTTCACTTGACATGGTTAGATGGCATGATGATGTGGTCTTTGGTGACTTTATGAAGTCATGGAACCTTGTGAAGACCTTGATGCCCATTGCTTGCACTACATGTGGTTAAGGAACCCACACACATATTGGCTTGATGATGGTCCATTTAGTGAAAAAATTGAAGCTCATGATGACACCTTTCACATGGAATGCCATCAAAATCCCTAGTGTCTTGGTGTAACCCTATGAAGATGTGGAGGACACACTCCCATGAATTTATGTGGTTGACTCTGAATGATGTTTTAAAAGAAAATTAATAAAAATACATAAGGTTGACCATTCAAGAGGTAAGAATTTTGAAATCCTTGGTCATACATATGGCTTATGCAGTGGAAACCCTATTATATGGAAAATAAAATACATGCAATTCTTTGGTAAGGTTTGACCATTGAAGTGGTAAGAAGTTTGAATTCCTTTATCATACATATGGCTTATGCAGTGGAAACCCTATTATATGGAAAATAAAATACATGCAATTCTTTGGTAAGGTTTGACCATTGTAGTGGTAAGAAGTTTGCGTTACAATTAAAATTCAAATTACAAATTTTAATTAAAAATTAAAATTCTTACCACTCTTACCTTTGAAGACAAGTCGGCCAACATGAAACATGTCCACTTTAATGTGTATATAAACACATCCAAAAATAGTCAATGATGGAAGTAGAGAAGTGAATTCGTGGAGATTGATCTAAGGTTTTTTTTTCGCAGCAGCACAGTAGCAGTTCGTTTTTACAGAGAAATTTTTGGGCATCTTCACTAAAATTGACATAACTTTCTCATACGGAATCGGAATCAGAAAATTCTTAGCTCGTTGGAAAACTTGTTACGAGAGCTATGCGATGACATGATATAGAGTTTATTTTTGGTTTTCTACTAGTTATTTATATTGTGATATTCAGAAAGGTATGGTTCATTCTTCTGGGTTTCTCTTGCGATGGTACATGTCTGTCATGGATAGAGTTCATCTTTGATCTTAGTATGTGAGCCTGTATATTAGTATATCTATTTGGAGTCATTATGAGGATATGATGAATATTTTGCATACCTTTATGCTATGATATGATACACTTTATGATGATAATGCATGTGATAATGATGCACACTCTATGATGTTGATGCACTCCCATACAATATGATGTACATGCATACCATAGTGTGATGATGCTCTCCTATGCACTATCATGCATACTTGATGTTGATGATGCATACATGGTGCAAACTGAGATGATGATGATGCATATTTGGTGATGAGGATGCATACCCTATGATGATGATGATGCATACCTATGCTAATGATGCATGACGATGCATGCCTTATGTTCAATGAAAGCAGAGCAAAATTACTTGTTCAGTAATTGTGTATGATGAGGTGTATAATGATGTACATGAGAAATGCATGGCGGTGAAATGACTTATTAGTATATAGAGATGAATCAGCAGATGACCGGTAGCACAAATGAGAAGCGGTGATGAGCAACAATGATGAGCAATAAAGATGAGCAATAAAGATGAGCACTAGTGATGAGCAACATAGATGAGCACCAGAGATGAGAGATAGTGATGAGAAAAAATGATGAGAAGCATAGATGAAGAACAATGTTGAGCAGTAGTGATGAGCTGTAGTGATGAACAACATAGATGAGCAGTAGTGATGAGTAAAAGATATTGGTGAGAAAATTAACGAACATACGATGATGAGAAGAGATGGTTAATCAACCATATTGATGGCAATCAATGATTGGAATCAAGCTTGCAAGCAGTGACTTGCACTTGAGTATTGGACTCTTCAAACCATTCTTAGTTGGAGCTAAGAAAACCAGACTATGTCCTATTTCAGAGTTGGTTCTCTACTTATCATTTGGTGTTGATTGTTGTCTTCCATGTACAATAAATAAAGATCGAAATTCCATATATTCTTGTGTCTCTTTTGATGTGATGTTGTGATTATGAATCATGATGGATTTGATTACGCAATTGATGACATAATGATTGATATGCTCTGATTTATTAAAAGAAGGTAAAATTTTATAACTTCTCTCACACTAATTCAACCCCTCTCAGTGTGGCTCTTTACTTCAAGGTTGAAGATGGAATACCAGTGATGCCCCTACTATATGTCGATGACCTGTTCTTGACGGAAGAACTCATTGTAGATGCAAAGAGGAATACTTCCACTGAGTTCGATACAAAATACCTAAGGATGATTAACTAATTCTTAGGCATGGCGATGTGGCAGAGTAAATATGGGATTTTCCTTGGTGAAGGAATGTATGTAGGAGATATTCTAAAAATATTTGGAATGCTAGACTGCAAGGCGATAGCCACACCTATGGAATTGAACTTAAATATTATGTGTAATGCTTTATTAGATTCACTTGATGCCATGATGTATCATCAGATGATTGACTCATTGATGTAACTGGAGAATATGAGACCAGAAATATGCTTTGATGTGAACACCCCGAGTTAGTTCCTGAAGGATACGAGACATGTTCACTTGGCTTCTGCAAAGCATGTATTGAGGTACCTGAAGGGTAAAGTTGATTATGGGATCAAGTATGATATGAATTAGAATATTAACCAGCATGGTTACGCTGATTCGGATCGGGCAAGTAGCACCAATGATAGGAAGATCACTTCGGGTTGCTGCTTTAGTTTGGGATCTGACATGATCTCCTATTTGAACATGAAGCATTCCTGTAGGGTGCTGAGTACAACCGAGGTAGAGTATGTTGCCGCTTGCTCATCTAGTTGTGAGGTAGTATGGATGCGGAAGCTGTTGACTGATTTGTTTGATATCTAGTTAGATATGACCTGTATCTATTACAACAACCAGAGTTGCGTGAAGCTGTCAAAGAACCCAGTGTTCCATGAAAATTCAAAGCACATCGAGATCAAGTTCCACTATATCAGGTATATGGTGTAGAGAGGAGTAGTGAAGCTCTAGTACATGGAAACGAGTGAGCATATAACCGATATATTGAACAAGACTCTATCGAGGGTAAAGTTTGAGCACTTCAGAGAAATACTTGGTGTGATCTAGAACGAGGCCCCTTGAAAGAGGGAGTAACTAGTTCTAGTGTAGTCAAAGCTTAAGGTTGTTTAGTAACGTAAAATATCCTGGCATGATCCTATGCTAGAGATGTCGAGAGACCAGAAGACGCAAATGCATGAGATCTCACATGGTAAAAGAGACAGGTTGTCCTTGAGAGAAAAATATCCTGGCGTAGTACGCATGTTGCTAGGAAGTAATCAGTCATGTAGGTTTTCCTTGAGCATAAAATATCCTAGCATAGTACGCTTCTTGCTCAGACATAATCAATTATGGTACAGGTTACTCAAAGTGTAAAATATCCCGGCATGACATGCAGGTTGTTTGGATGTAATGAGTCTTGTGGGTTGTCCTAGAGTGTAAAATATTCTGGCATGATACATAGGTTGTTTGGATGTAATGAGTCTTGTGGGTTGTCTTGGAGTGTAAAATACCATGGCGTGGTATGCAGGTTGCTCGAACATAATAAGTCCTGGAAGGTTATTTGGAATGTAAAAGATCCTAGACGCAGGTTGTTCGGATGTAATAATTCCTTGAGGTTGACCTGGAACAGAGAAGACCCTGGCCTGTTACGTAGGTTGTTCAGTCATAATCAGTCCTTTTATGTGTGTGTTTCCATGTTGGAGATGATGAGGTCACAAGGCACTTTGTGCGCACCTGGGAAGTTCTCAGATAGTGGTAGATGTAGGTTGTCTTAGTGACGTGAAATATCCTAGCATGATCCTATGTTGGTAGAACACAAGTTGACCATAGAGAGACGTAATGCAGTTGGTGTGGTCCTAGGAAATTCTTACATAGTGGAAGATGCAGGTTGTCTTGGTGACATGAAATATCCTAGCATGCTCCTATGTTGGAAGAACGTAGGTGGTATGCATCTGGGTCGTGCTCTGTCTGCTCTGTTTTCTCTATGTGTTTTGTGCAGGATAATGAAATGATTTGGATACGATGAGATGGTGATAGGAGATGAAGGTGGTTGCATTGGCAATGTAATTAATGGTCCTGGGGTGTACCTACGTGATGGATTTATCATGGATATGATGAATACCTAGATGAGTACTAGGCCTACACCCAACCTGAAACAAGGTTGAATATGTAGAAACTTCCAATGATGAATAATATTATTCGATGATAAAAAAGATGAGGATTATGGAAACAACTCTGATGATCTCTTCGTGACGATGAATTGACCATATATGTTGATAAGTGCGGTGAGAGAGAATACCTTCCTAGTTAAGAGGGAGTGTTTTTTTATTTGTAACTTCGAAAAATATTTAGATGTATATTGTCATTGTATGTTGCTGTACCCCCATCGGAGATGTGTTTCCCTCCTTCAAGATGTCATTATTGTACATGGTCCTTGAGGTACAACCTCCATTGTAAGTCAGTGCAATAGTCCCCAGTATAATATTATGTAATGTACTTTTGGAGTATGTATAGGAGAAGTTGACCCTGTTAGGGTTGGAGGTCAGCTCATTCATGTTGGGAGGTCAGCCACTTGAAGGGTATAAATAGGGAGGCGTCCTCCCTCATTTATACACATTCACACCCATGGCAAGTTTGCATGAGGAGAGAGAAAGAGAGGTAGGGAGGAGAGAGAAATGTTGTCTTAGTGACATAACTATTCTAAGGAAGTTTACGAGGTTTTCTCCTTTATGGTTTCCCCGATGAAAATATTTGTGTCTTGTGTAACTGGCTATGCTTATTATTCTTTTAGATAAATATCCTAATCAATTTAATTAGATTAGAAAAAATAACACTCCTAACCACAACCGAGTTAGCTACCTACTCAAAGTGTTTAGGTTGGGAAATGATATTGTCTCCCCACATTTTTTCTAACTCCTTGATAAGAGGGTCCAAATTTGGGTCGATTATTCTCAATTTTGTCTAAAGAGTTTGGCACATTATTTCAAAGGGATAATGTGTTGAATGACATATTCTTGATATTCCTTCAAGTCATCATATGACCATACACACACATCCCTATATTCCCTTACTAGATTGTTAATATATCTTCTTTCTTCCAAAGTAGTATTCTTTGCAAGTTTAATGATCTTAGGAATCATATATGATCCAATGTTTATCTCTATGTAATCCTTAGGTTTGTTGGTTTCCCTTTTTATTTTATTTATAGACACCATCTCTATCAAAGGATAGTTCTAAAGAGGAAATACCTAAGGGGGATTTGTTATCTATTAGATTTCAATGCATTGGGTTACATCATCTTGAGCTCGCTAATCTACCTTATAATTGAGTAACTATTACAAGTTATTCATAAACCTTAGAATCTATGAGTCATCATGGAACACTTTCCAATGCTTAAAGTTATCAAGATTTGATGGCCTAAATATTATCTCCATTTGATTTTCCTAGTTATTAGTCTTTTAAAATGTTGAAGGGTTGAAGCTGCTACAACTAAGGACTCAACAAACATATTTGGCTATCTAGGAACTTCCTTAATTGAGAATGCCTCAAATAGTTAAATGAAATCCCATACAACATGCCATCAACACTTCATTTTTTCATTCCTTGCTGAAAATATATTTCTCACTTGTGAAACCACTAGATTAGAACCAACTATAACTTCCAAAACCTTTATACCAATGTCCCTTGATAATTCAAGGCCCAGTAGTAAGGATTCATATTCAAGCACACTATCAATAGAGTCAAACTCCAACCAATAAGCATAACTAGTAATGTCACCTATAGGAGAAGTAAAAACTATGCCCACACAAACACCTGTTTTAGAATAAGCCCCATCAAAGTTCATGTTCCATTTTTTTAATTATTATTTTATTCTTTATATTTCTCTAGGTTTTTGGTGTCAAAGTATGGGATATAATCTCAAAGTCTCCCAAGCCACCATCTATTGCAAAAATGAAGTCATTCATTGGAAATCTGGGTCCTTTGCATGATACATCCTAGGTGGATCTCGATAAAAAGTAACAAATGTGTTGATGAAATTGTCATTGATGCCAACATGGGATTACAGTGACCCCACAGGATGTCATTGATGCCACCAAGTCCCACTTGCAATGCCTTACAAAGTGGGTTTGAACCTTAGACCCCTTACAAAGTGGGTTTGTTCCTTGAAGCACCTTGTACCTAGTTGACAAGGTCCTTGTACCCAAAAGGATGGATCTTAGAGCCACCACCTTGTTGAAGATGATAAAGACCCTGGAGATGGTCTTGAAGACTCTATGGACGATGGAGAACCCCTAGATGGGTTGGATAAGCATTAATGACCCATTTTTGTGGTCATTCATGCCCGTATGGTATCATAGTACCCCGTGAGAAGACCCAGTTACCCTACAGATGATGTCATGATGGATCTTGACCCTTGAGGGTCTCCTATTGTGGTCGATGTGGTTGAAGAAGCCTATGAATCCTCTTGATTGTTGAAGAATCCCAATGAAGTCCTTGGACCCACACTTAGTGGTTTTATTACCTTGCAACCCTTATTGGGGTCATGGAGCTCTTATATGATAATGATGACCTTATATGGTCCTTGGCATGATATGGAACCCATTGTATGATGAACAATCCCATGGAACCCCTGATGAAGAACCTGATACCCTTGCAAAGGTCATGGATCCCACTACTTTCACTTGACATGGTTAAATGGCATGATGATATGGTATTTGGTGACTTTATGAAGTCATGGAACCTTGTGAAGACCTTGATTCCCATTGCTTGCACTAGATGTGGTTAAGGCACCCACACACATATTGGCTTGATGATGGTCCATTTAGTGACAAGATTGAAGCTCATGATGACACCTTGCACATAGAATGCCATCAAAATCCCTAGTGTCTTGATGCAACCCTATGAATATGTGGAGGAAACACTCCCATGAATTTTAAATGATGTGGTTGACTTTGAATGATGTTTTAAAAGAAAAATAATAAAAATACATAAGGTTGACCATTGAGGTGGTAAGAAAAATGATAAAAATACATAAGGTTGACCATTGAGGTGGTAAGAAAAATAATAAAAATACATAAGGTTTACCATTCAAGTGGTAAGAAGTTTGAAATCCTTGGTCATACATATGGCTTATGCAGTGGAAACCCTATTATATGGAAAATAAAATACATGCAATTCTTTGGTAAGGTTTGACCATTGAATTGGTAAGAAGTTTTAAGTCCTTGATCATACATATGGCTTATGTGATGGACACCCTATTATATGGAAAATAAAATACATGCAATTCTTTGGTAAGGTTTGACCATTGAAGTGGTAAGAAGTTTGCGTTACATTTAAAAGTCAAATTTAAAATTCAAAATACAAATTTTTATTAAAAATTAAAATTCTTACCACTCTTACCTTTGAAGACAAGTCGGCCAACATGAAACATGTCCACTTTAATGTGTATATAAACACATCCAAAAAAAGTCAGTGATGGAAGTAGAGAAGTGAATTCGTGGAGATTGATCTAAGGTTTTTTTTCGCAGCAGCACAGGAGCTGTTTGTTTTTACAGAGAAATTTTTGGGCATCTTCACTAAAATTGACATAACTTTCTCATACGGAATCAGAATTAGAAAATTCTTAGATCGTTGGAAATCTTGTTACGAGGGCTATGTGATGACATGATATAGAGTTTCTTTTGGTTTTCTACTATTTATTTATATTGTGATATTCATAAAGGTATGGTTCATTCTTCTGGGTTTCTCTTGTGATGGTACATGTCTCTCATGGATAGAGTTCATCTTTGATCTTAGTATGTGAGCCTGTATATTGGTATATCTATTTGGAATCATTATGAGGATATGATGAAGATTTTGCATACCTTTATGCTATGATATGATACACTTTATGATGATAATGCATGTGATAATGATGTACACTCTATGATGTTGATGCACTCCTATACAATATGATGTACATGCATACCATAGTGTGATGATGCTCTCCTATGTACTATGATGCATACTTGATGTTGATGATGCATACATGTTGCAAACTGAGATGATGATGATGGATACCTATGCTAATGATGCATGAGGATGCATGCCTTATGTTCAATGAAAGCAGAGCAAAATTACTTGTTCAGTAATTGTGTATGATGAGGTGTATAATGATGTACATGAGAAATGTATGGCAGTGAAATGACTTATTAGTATATAGCGATGAATCAACAGATGACCGGCAGTGCAAATGAGAAGCAGTGATGAGCAACAATGATGAGCAACAAAGATGAGTAGTAGTGATGAGCAACATAGATGAGCACCAGAGATGAGAGATAGTGATGAAGAAAAATAATGAGAAGCATAGATGAGGAACAATGTTGAGCAGCAATGATGAGCCGTAGTGATGAACAACATAGATGAGTAGTAGTGATGAGTAACAGATATTGGTGAGCAGATTAACAAACAGACGATGATGAGAAGAGATGGTTAAGAAACCATATTGATGACAATCAATGATTGGAATCAAGCTTGCAAGCAGTGAGTTGCACTTGAGTATTGGAATTCTCAAACCATTCTTAGTTGGAGCTAAGAAAACCAGACTGTGTCCTGTTTCAGAGTTGGTTCTCTACTTATCATTTGGTGTTGATTGTAATCGAGAATATTGTTGTCTTCCATGTACAATAAATAAATATCAAAATTCCATATATTCTTGTGTCTCTTTTTATGTGATGTTGTGATTATGAATCATGATGGATTTGATTATGCAATTGATGACATAATGATTGATATGCTCTGATTGATTAAAATAAGGTAAAATTTTATAAATGCTCTCACACTAATTCAAACCCTCTTAGTGTGGCCATTGTGTCCAACAATTGGTATCAGATCGAACCTTCGTCACAAGCCTAGCAAGCTTGAAGGAGATCCGTGGAGACACAATGGAGGCAAAGGAAGAGTCATCAAGCAATGACGTGCCTCTACTTGATATGACATATTATTTCAGTTGGAGGAGAAAGATGAAGGAATACCTGAAGAATTTTGGTTTTTGGGAGATTGTGATCAATCCACCCGCTCCATCAAACAAGAAGGGAAAATGAACTGCATAGAAGGAAGCAAAGAAGGACAACACTACCACCTTGAAGTTCCTCATGGATGGACTTCCCATCTCAGTGAAGGAAAGTGTAGGGGAGTACACTTTAGCCAAAGATCTATGGGTCAAGTTTGAGAGCGGGTATCAGATGGCAAGACCAGAACTTGAAAAGCTAGATCGAGAATCAGAAGACAAGCCCCCAGAAGAGATCAATCAAGAAGAGGGCTCCAGTAAAGGTATGGACTCTTGTGATTGTAATGATAACTTATGTGATGAAATTGAGAAAGTTCTCACAGATGATGATGAAGGGATATCAAATATTGCACATGAGATGCATCTCACATTGCTGAATATTGATCTTAGATCCAATTGGTTTCTGAACCCAATAAATCTGAACCAGAGTGAATTCACGAAGTTCAAAAAGAAAATCTTAGAATCCTTGAATGAATATCAACAGAATACCATGACAATGAAAGTGTTGCTTATGAAGCTCAAACATAAGGAAAAAGAGTTGTAGGATAAAATGAAAGACAAGGATGCTGAATTTGAAAAACTAAAGACTGAATTGATCAATCAAAAGGAAGAACTAGAAGAGCATGCTAAATAGTTTGAAGAAAATTGAGAGGTCAATCATGATCTGAAGACTTAGCTGGAGGGAGCCGAAGAAATTTTGAATATTCAGCTAGAAGAAAAGGAGGAGACAATCCAGAAGCTGGAAATGGAGGTAGTTGGTCTTAGGAACAAAGGTGAGAATAATGAAACTTTTGTCAAGTTCAAGGATAGGTCAGTTGTACTAGATAAGATCTTGGATTGCCAGAGATATCCACTCGAAAAAATCGGTCTTGGTTACAATAAGGACAAGGAAAAATATGAAGATGACACTTGGTCTCGAAGACTCTAGAAGTAGGTCCATCAACATCCAAAGTGTCTTCCCATGCACTTGCACATGAAAAATGGAATTTGGAAGTTCAAAGATGAAACAAGGAGTTAGGTATATTCCTTAAAGCAAGCTCAGAAAAGAAACAACTCCAAGACCGAGGTATGAAATTGGTTTCAATGGTTATTGTTATTTTTGTTCTAACTTTGGTCATAAGGCTATGGATTGTAGATTCTATGGAAGAAGAAGGGCTAGAATCCCCAATGAATTAGTTAGATGTTGGGTATGTAATCAAGTTGGACATGTTGCTGCCATATGTCACACATCGAGATGCTACACCTGTAGTGGGTTTGTCCACAAAGCCCAAGAATGTGTAAGTCAAAGAAGTCAAACAAGAAGGAGTCCTTCATATACATCAATAAGAATATTTGAAGATCAGAAGACAAATGCCTACAGTCATGCCCACTCTCAGGAATGGAGACATAAAGCTGATCAAAGAAGTGTTGGAAGTTCCAACAGCTCAGTCATGTGCTATACATGCAACAATGTTGGTCACATTGTTGCACATTGTCATACGATGAGGTGTTATAGTTGCAGTAGACTTGGGAACAAAGCTCAAGATTGCTGGAGTAAATAGAAACAACCCTTGATAAGTTTCCTATACAACTCGTCAAGGAAAAACAATAAAGATGAAGGAGTAAATGTTGAAAGGATAGATGACAAGAAGCAAGTATGGATGAAGAAGACCGAGCAGTTACCAATAAGAGAGGTTGATCAGAGCAGGGAGGATGGCTTCCATATGGCAAGCCAAGTGTAAGGTCTCTAAAATACCTTAGCACACCTTGAGTTCATGAGGCTGGAGGATGAACTAAAAGAATAAAGGATGGCTACTCCAAGAATATAGACAGGTCCTAGGATCATGCATATTGACAGGGGGAAAAATGACCAGTGATTAATGATTTAAGACACTTGTATGTGGACACCCTTTTCCATTGATTCCAAAGGGGGAGAGATGAAGAAAAAGGGAGAGATGCAGAAAAAAGAGGAGCATGCTCATAGGGGGAGCATGTGTTGTTTACATCAATGACAAAGGCGGATTTTGTTGATGAAATTGTCATTGATGACAACACAAACTTGTAGTGGCCCCACAGTATGTCATTGAAGCCACTAAGTACCACTTGCAGTGCCTTACAAAGTGGGTTTTAACCTTGGACCCCTTACAGAGTGGGTTTGTTCCTTGAAGAACCTTGTACCCAGTTGACAAGGTCCTTGTACCCAAAAGGATGGATCTTCAAGCCACCACCTTGTTGAAGATGATGAAGACCCTGCTGATGGTGCTGAAGACCTTGGAGATGATCTTGAAGTGTTGATGGAAGATGAGATACCCTAGATGGGTTGGATAAGCATTAATGACCCATTCTGTGGGCATTCAAAATCCCTAGTGGCTTGATGCAACCCTAGGAAGATGTGGAGGACACATTCCCATGAATTTTAAATGATGTGGTTGACTTTGAAGGATGTTTTAAAAGAAAAAATAATAAAAATACATAAGGTAGACCATTGAGGTGGTAAGAAAAATAATAAAAATACATAAGGTTGACCATTCAAGTGGTAATAAGTTTGAAATCATTGGTCATACATTAGGCTTATGTGGTGGACACCCTATTATGGAAAATAAAATACATGCAATTCTTTGGTAAGGTTTGACCATTGAAGTAGTAAGAAGTTTGAAGTCCTTGGTCATACATATGGATTATGCGGTCAACACCCTATTATATGGAAAATAAAATACATGTAATTCTTTGGTAAGGTTTGACCATTGAAGTGGTAAGAATTTTGTGTGACAATTAAAAGTCAAATTAAAAATTCAAATTACAAATTTTAATTAAAAATTAAAATTCTTACCACCTTTACCATTGAAGACAAGTCGAGCAACATGAAACATGTCCACTTTAATGTGTATATAAACACATCCAAAACCAATCAATGATGGAAGTAGAGAAATGAATTCATGGAGATTGGTCTGAGGCTTTTTTCACAGTAGCAGAGGAGCAGTTCGTTTCTACAGAGAAATTTTTGGGCATCTTCACTAAAATTGACATAACTTTCTCATACGGAATCATAATTACAAAATTATTAGCTCATTGGAAAGCTTGTTACGAGGGCTATGTGATGACATGATTTAGAGTTTATTTTAGTTTTTCTATTGTTTCTTCATCTTGTGATCTTCAGAAAGGTATGGTTCATTCTTTTGGGTTTCTCTTGTGATGGCACATGTCTCTCATGGATAGAGTTCATCTTTGATCTTAGTATGTGAGCCTCTATATTGGTATATCTATTTGGAGTTATTATGATTCTATGATGATGATGTTTCATACCTTTATGCTATGATATGATACAATTTATGATGATAATTCATGTGATAATGATGTACACTCTATGATGTTGATGCACTCCTATACAATATGATGTACATACATACCATAGTGTGATGATGCTATCATATGCACTATGATGTATACTTGATGTTGATGATGTATACACGGTGCACACTGAGATGATGATGATGCATATTTGATAATGATGCATGATGATGCATGCCTTATGTTTAGTGACAACATAGCAGAATTACTTCTTCAGTAATTGTATATGATGAGGTGTACAATGATGCACATGAGCAGTGTATGGCAGTGAAATGACTTATTAGTATATAGTGATGACTCAGCAGATGAACAATAGTAGATATGAGCATCATTGATGAGAAGCAGAGATGAGCAACAATGATGAGCAGCAGAGATGAGCGTCAATGATGAGAAGCTGTCATGAGCAACATTGTTGAGTAGCAGTGATGAGCAGTAGTGATGAAGAACACGGATGGGCATCCTAGATGAGTAGTAGTGATGAGAAACAACAATGCGCAATAAATATTGGTGAGCAGATTGATGAATGGATGATGATGAGAAGAGATGGTTGAGCAGCAGATTGATGACAATTAGTGATTGGAATCAAGCTTGCAAGTAGTGACTTGCACTTGAGGATTGGACTCCTGAAACCATTTTTAGTTGGAGCTAAGAAAACCAGGCTGGGTCCTGTTTTAGATTTGGTGCTCTAATTATCAATTGGTGCTAATTGTAATCGAGAAGATTGTTGTCTTCCATGTACAATAAATAAAGATCAAAATTCCATATATTCTTGTGTCTCTTTTGATATGATGTTGTGATTATGACTCATGATGGATTTGATTCTGCAATTGATGACATAATGATTGATATGCTATGATTGATTAAAATAATGTAAAAGTTTATAATTTCTCTCACACTGATTCAACCCCCTCTTAGTGTGGCCATTGTGTCCAACAAAATGTTCCTTCACAAGTTGGAGTTGGAATAGTTACATAGAATAAATCCATTAGCAAACTTTCACCTAAGCTAGCAACCCAATTTTTATATAAAATTATACCCTAAGAAGCTATGACATCAATCACAAGTATACCCATCAAGTCTAAGATGTTCAAATGCATAACCAAGCTAACCTTTAAATCATTGACTTTAATTTCCCTCAATTCCATCACACAAAATTTCTGATATTGGCGAGAGGTGTTAAGGCCAAGTTGATTCATGACAATAAAAGATATAATATTAGCAAAGGCCCCTGAATTCATTGTTTGTGAGACCATAAGGGAATACTTAGGGGTTTCTTCAATATTTTTCTCAATACTTAGGGTTTTATTGACTTGCTTCTTCAAACTAGGAACCTTCATTAATTCTAAAAAAGGAACATAAATGTGCTCCTTGTTGAAGTGTTGGGCCAAGTCAATGTCCAAAATCCCAAATTCACATGGAGTGATTTTCATGCGCTTTAGGGCTTAGCAAATTCTATGGCTTGATTAGTTTGAGAAACTCTAGGGGGGAACCTTGGATTAGTACTTTGTGTATTTGGTTCCTTACATTTTTCTTTACCTTGTCTCTCATACGTTTCTACATCATTGACTTGCATTTTTCTCCCTATATCTTCTCGAGAGTATTATCAAGTTATACTTTTAGCTACCTTATTAGGATCCACACTCTCTTGTTAGGATCCACTCTCTTATGTTTGATTTGTTTCAATTGAGATTTAGAAACATTATAGTTTGTAGCCATGCCAATGTTGATACTATCCCAAGGATCACCTACAAATTTTAAGGAATTTTCTTGACTAGACCTTTCACCTCCTTTAATGAAGTTTTGATTAATGAAGTCTTGGGTTTTGGGACATATTCTAGGATCATGGTCCTCATTACGAGTGGGACACCAAAATTAAGTTTGTTCTTCAGCAACATTGTTGGTTTTCAAAGAAATGGGAACCTCTAGGTCATAAATTTGATTTTGATTTCCATTTGGCTTCGAGGTTGGTTCGTAAGACGTTCTTAGGGATTTACTAAGTTCACCAACCATTTTTGGTATAGAAGTGTTGATTTGTATCACATTAGTCTCTAATATTTACATCATTTAAGTCAATGTAGACAAAGGGTCATGAGATGGTTCGACTACAACTTTCAGTTTGGGTTCAACTTAAGTATGGATTGCTTTAAGAGGGGCTAAGGAGTCTGGTTTCCCAATGTCTATCCAAACATTATCAAGAATTTTATCTTTGGTTTGGGAATTTTTAAGCCAATGGGTTTTGTTTGATTGAGAAACAACCTAAATTTCCCTTGATACAAATTCATGTAATATAACAAAATTGTAGCAAGTGGAAAAGCATTAACAATAAGAATATCATCAACCAATTTATTAAATCTTGTATTGGATTCATCCACAATCTCATTTTTATTCCTACTCACAGAAGTAAATGCATTCAATATGAATTTAGTATCTTTCTTTTCTTTCCATCGAGCGAGAAAAGTGTCTCTACATTCATCAAAAGTCTTTATGCTATTATTCAATAGATCCATAGGCCATTTATGTGCATCATCCCTTAATGAAAAATAAAACAAATTTAACAAGACATAAAGATGAAAAACCCTCTCACACATACTAAATCCCATAAATGATCCCTATCATCTCTAGTTTAAATAACATTAATTTGGTGAAAATCAAGCAATTTATAATGTGATTTAGGCATGCCATGTGGTTGGAAAACAATAACAAAAAAATGAAAAGGTTTATAACAATCAATGAACCAAAGAGCTTTCGTGTTTGGAGGATTAGATTGATTAGAAGTACTACCTTGATTAATGGCCTGCATTATTTTTCTCTTTTCTCTATATATTTTTCTCTATATCATTTAGGCACATATTATCAAGATGGAGTCACCATATGAGCTACTTAGATTATGAAAAGTGAGTAAGGCTCATCAATTAATTAATATGTCATTTTAACTCAGGATAAAAGTATTTGTCATTATAGCTTGATTTAGCACTTGAGTGGGAAAGTATCGACCCACTAGTGCTATCAAGGAGCAACTTCAATAGAGAGCACCATTGTCACCCCAATGCTAATTTTGTTAACTTTTGACCAGCTCTCAAAGTTAAGGGGGTATTACCTAGGGTAGGTTAAGTGATTTTTAGTGAAGAGGGATAAGGGGGATTGATTGTAACCTAATTAAGTGTGTGTAGTGAATTATAAAGCTAATTTCCCAAAGAGTGCTTAAATGTGTGAGTTTATTGGAATTCTAAGTAAATCAAGTAGTTGAAAGGAACCACTCAAAGGATCACAAGGAATTAACTTTAACAATAAAAAACCATGTGTTGATGTTTTGAGTAGCATCGGAAGATATTCCACAACAAAGAATAACTACAAACAAGGAACAAGTCTTCCCAGTCAAATTGAGCCAGCCAAATGGTCAAGTCGACCCAATTAAAGGGGAAAATGAACCAGTCTAGAAGACAAGTCGGCCCAGTAATAAAAGTGACATTTTCTAGTATAGATAAAAGTGAAGATGGCTCATTTGCAACACACCAATTCGCTCAAGCAAGAGGTAAGTGCGCAGATCCAAGGGAGACTAGCTAAGGGTTCATGAAAGCACTGTGAAGACAATTTTTGGGGTTTTATCTTTCTCTCTCTCTTCTTCGGGCTCAAAGTTTATTCCCTATATTTATTGTATCATTGTTATGTAAATAGTGCCAGGAAATAGGTTAAACTTGCTGGGTTTTTCCCGTGAGAGGGTTTTCCCAAGGTAAAATTGTGTCTTCCATGAATGTGTTTCTTTCAATGATCCTTATATGCATGCAATTTATATTTATGTGATAAATAAGTTAACAAAATATAACTATTAATCAACATGGTATTAATGCATACTTATCTTTGGAAATCCTCTTAGTAGGGCATACTTATCAATGGAAGCAATTTTCAGTTTGATGAAATCTGCAATTTTGACCTAATTTCAACCGAGGGTCAAGGATTGGGGTTTCCAGTTTCAAGCCTTTCCATCCATAGATTACGTTCAATATTATAATTTGTGAAATCTCCCTAGGAGGGCACATATATATGTGGAAACATGTATTAGATTTAAGAAATTTCAGTTTTGACCTATTTACTACCGAAGCCAGAAATCTAGGGTTCCAGTTGTGAGCTATTCTATCCACAAAATAAACTGAAAATAAGTGTTCTCCAACTCGCTCTAGGAGGGCATATATTTCCTTGGGGAAAATATTTCCATTTGAAAAAATGACAACCAATCTAAGGGTTGAGGATAGATTGGATGGAGCAGAAAACTTCAAATGTTGGAAGCATAGGATACTTCTCATCCTATAAGAGAATGAACGCTTAAATTATATCAAAGAAGTTATCCCAGAACCAGAGAATATGGGGCTAAAACAAAGCACAATAAGAATATGGTCAAAGCAAAAATAATTCTACCCGATTCAATTAAGGAACACTTGATACCTCATGTGTCTAAATTGAATACTACTAAAGAAATGCTTGAGGCCTTGACAAGATTATATGAAATAAAGACTACTATCATAAAATTATTGATGAGACATCAGTTAAGGAATTTGATGATGGACAAGTCAGAGACGCTTTCCTTCTACTTAACAAGGGTTTCTCAAATCAAGGAACAACTAGAAGCTATTGGAGATCCTGTAGAAGAAAAAGAGCTCATGTTGACAACATTAAATGGCTTCCCATCTTCTTGGGATGTGTTTGTTCAGGTATTTGTGTAAGGGAGAAGCTACCCAATTTTGATAGGATATGGACAAATTGTACTCAAGAAGAATCAAGGTTGATCTAAAAAATGTAAAATACAAATTATTAAGAAAATCAAGCACTTGCATCTCATGCAAGGAAAGAAAAAGGTAGAAAGTTTACTAAGAATATCGATAAAAGACTAGTATAAAAAAACAAGGATATCTCCAAGATTAGATGTTACAACTGTAACAAGTTGGGACACTATGCAAGAAATTGCACTCAAGACAACAAAAAGAGAAAACATCATGGAAATGCATTGGACATGAATGAGTCTCCATTACATAAGAAGACTAAGGATACATTAGATGGATAATTTTTCCTTTAAAGGGAGTAATGTTTGGTTAGTAGATAGTTGTTCTTCTAAGCACATGAAATATTATAGAAATTATTCATAACAAACTTGGAAGCAATTCCAGAAATAAAGTTAAAGAGTAGGAGAATCCTCATACTAGCTATTCAGATGAAGTAGATAATATACTCCTAGCTAGAATACCAAGGTATTTTTCCAACTATGAAAGTAGATCCAAGATGATTGTGGATACAATGCTTTCAAAAGACATGAGGACCCAAGATGAAGACTTCAACAAGTCCCATACTTGACGAAGAAGAAAATCAAGGTCTTCAGGATCATACGATGGAGTAGAAGACACTTACAAAAACTTCAGTGATCTCTGTAACGAGGCGAGGGTAGCCTACAAACACATGAATGATAAGCATTTACTGTCATTTGAGTTATTCATGAAATTTTTGAGTATTTTGAATGCTATTGTTCATAACAATTATGTAGATCTGTGATACAGTTCTCTTTTATTCACTTATATATGATTGATATTGACGAGTGGTAGGATCATGTAGTGCACATTATGTATATGTTATAGTAAGTAATCTATAGTGATGCACAAAATCCCATGAACACTTGATGGAACTAGTATACAATGAAACCTCTTTGATAACATACTGGAAGTAGTGCATGCTCTTGATAGTGTGTTCTAGTGAAGATGGAGGGAACCCAAATAGTTACCGTGTGTTTGAGATATGAAAGGGTGTTGTGCCAAAGGTTTGGATAAGGTTCTTAATCCCTTGAATGGTTACATGACTATGTGCATACGAAATTGTCATTGAATTGAAATGATTGATTATTATGCAATGTTGCTGAATATCTCACTTAATTTGACTTGTAGGATAGATCATATGTTATGGCCTACAACATAAGGATGGTGAGACTTGTTCTGAAAAAAAAGTAATGGATGTGAAGTCAAACATATACAAATTACATTAATGTTTAGTGTTCAAGAAGGAGCAGGACGTTAAAAAGCGAGAGGATTTTAAGAGTGTGACTCATCTTCTTAGGTTCCAGATCAGATAGTAGGATGGATTATGTGATAGAGGGAGAAATACAATGGATGTGATGACTATTCAACAACGAAAATAGTCATATGTGGATCCATGACTGACTGGTCCAAATAATCTCATATGTATATTGATGGTTGGGAGCAGGAGACTCCAACAAATATTGGTATCTCTACTACATATGCTCATCTTTTCGATGATCATCAGGAGTTTGCAACACAAGTTCCAGAGGGAGTTTGGAATGGTATCTTGTGATATTGAGAGCAAGAGGTTTGTATAAGTGGACCCATTTGATGGGAGATGACATAGATGGATACACAAAATATCAACAACAGAGAAGGATGCAAGTCACTCTAGTGCAAAACATCAAGAAGTAGAGAATGAAAAATGCCCAGATGAAGAGAGAGCATGGTGCTATGATACAGAAGGCACAAATCATAGAATTCGAGAATCTTGGCATGATTATTGGGATTTAAATTGTGGTAGAAACTAGATGAGATTTCATCAGTTAATGAAATATACACAGTAAATATCCTAAAGAAGTTGGAGATGGTGGATTGCAAATCCATGGTCAAACATATGATGATGAATATGAAGCCGATTCTTTTCAGATTTGGAGTATCTCATATACAATTGAGTGGATCCTAGAGGTACCTGGTTAGCACTAGGCCAAATATATGCTTTGTAGTCAGTACATGACAAAGATAGACATGTACAACAAAGCATGTGTTGAGATACCTACAGGGTACGATTGGATATAGACTCATATATGTCTCAAACAAAGAAGTAAATCCTAGTGAAGTGGACGATAAAGAGCACATCAAGGAATTTTCTACAGTAAGAGATAAAATATATTGGTTTACTAGAAAAACAGTCGCCAGGAGCACTCGGTACAACATAGGCAAAGCATATTGCAGCCATTATTACAACATGAGAAGCAGTGGGATTGTATTTGAGACATGGTGTAGAAAGGAACAATATAACTACAACACAAATCCATAGATGAGAATATTTCCATAGAATCCTCTAGTTCAAAGGGAGTAGTAAAGTTTCTCTATAGGAAACAACATATATATAAAATACCCACCAGTTATTCATGTGGGACATGATTTAGGAGTTCTCCCTACTGGTAATCCATGTAGTGGTACATGGATTAGACATTAGTTATCTATACATTAGTATATGGCTTAGGTTAGACATACAATGGTATATGTGTTAAGTTTTCATATTCTAGACTAGATTCAATAATATTCAATTCAAAATCATAGTAGCAACATATCAAGAATCAATGATAGAAACACAATCACAATATAGACACTGCATTTATCCCAGGAAACCCTCAAGGGGAAGAAAACCAAACAAAAATTTCCTCTATATAAGATGTATATAGGACAACCCCAAAAACAGGTGCTCTCTCTCTCTCTCTCTCTCTCTCTCTCTCTCTCTCTCTCTCTCTCTCTCTCTCTCTCTCTCTCTCNGTGAGTGAGTCTGTGTTCAAATAAGAATCACAAATCCTCTATTTATACAAATGTGTCAATTGACGTTTTGTACTAGACAAGTCGACCCCACTTAACTGTCTGGGACGACTTCACCTAGGAATACTCAAAACATTATATTATATTATTTATTAGGGTACTAAAGACCCGACACAAGTGGAGGATTTACCTCATGACTCTATGATGACCAAATACAATAGTAACACGCAAGTGAGTGAGTCTGTGTTCAAATAAGAATCACAAATCCTCTATTTATACAAATTTGTCAATTGACGTTTTGTACTAGACAAGTCGACCCCACTAAACTGTCTGGGCTGACTTCACCTAGGAATACTCAAAACATTATATTATATTATTTATTAGGGTACTAAAGACTCGACACAAGTGGAGGATTTACCTCATGATTCTATGATGACCAAATACAATAGTAACACCTCGTCAAAGGAATAATAACATCTCCCTTGGGTTACATCAGTAAAATACATTTATAATATCCTTTGAAGTTACAATATTTCAACACCCCCCCTTAACAGGAAGGTTATTATACTAACAACATCATCACAGACTACAGGAGAATAGAGAGACAATTACAACAATACATCGAGGTAATACATCTTTATACAACTATGATTGTCACAGAAAATTAGTGTGGTGTCCATCTCCATGTCAAATATTCCTAAAATCATCTTCCAAAGCCATATCGCTTCACAACAAGCGGAGCAAACTGCGATGTACTCTACTTCAGTTGTACTAAGAGAAACACTGGACTATTTCTTACTAAACCATGAGATCATGGCAGATCCCAGACAATAACATCCACCTGAGGTGTTCTTTCTATCTGCGGCACTTCCTACCCAATATGAATCCGTATACCCATACAAATCCCATATTAAGGTCCCAAATCAATCGTACCTTTAGGTACCTCATCACATGCTTTGCAGCTATCAAGTGAACCCATCTAGGTTTAACTAGATATTGACTCAAGGTGTTCACAACAAAGCATATATCTATCCTTTTATTCATCAGATACATTAATGACCCAATAATATGTCTATAGTGATTCATGTCCACTAGCTCAGATGTCTCATCAAACACCAATTTTAAGTTGGTGTCCATGGGTGTGGCCGTGGCTTTACAATCCAACATATCAACTCTTTTCAATATTTTTACTGCATACTTTCCCTGATTCAGAAAGATTCCTTATGGGCTCTGCCACACTTCTAGCCTTAGGAAATAATGCATCAATCCAAGTTATTTCATCTCGAATTCTTCATCTAGCTTCTTCATGCAATACTTGATCCATTTCTCATTTCCAGTCAGAAATAAATCATCCACATACAACAATAGTATGACTGGTTCATCATGCATAATCTTCATATAAATATTAGGATCAACTTTACTCTTGGTAAATACCATGCTTGTAAAGAATCTATATATTCTTCCATACCAAGCTCTAGGAGCTTGCTTCAGTCTATACAGATCCTTTTTCAACTTGCATACATGAGTCACTATGTCTTCGATTTCAAATCCTTGTGGTTGTTCGATGTAAACCTCTTCCTCAATCACACTATTAAGGAAGGCTGCCTTTACATCCATTTGGTGTAAGTCCCATTTCATCATGGAAGCAAGTGCCATGATAGTTGTGATGGAAGTGTACCTTGCTACTAGAGAAAATGTCTCTTCATAATCGATCCCCTCTTTCTGAGATAATCCTCTATCCACAAATATTTCTTTGTACATTTCAATACTTCCATCTACGACATTTTTTATCTTGTAGATCCATTTCGAAGAAACCACACTCTTGTTTTCTGGTTTGGGAACAATATCCCAAACATCATTCTTCATGATCAACTGGTATTCTTCTGTCATTGCTTCAACCCATTCTTTATTCTGTGTAGCTTCCTCATAGCTGGTGGGTTCTTGGTCTACAACATCACACATCAAAGTTACATAACTAAAATATGGATTTGATCTTTTGTTGGTTCTTGTGGAGCCTTTTGGTGCTCCATATATTTCTTCTTCTTGTATGATTTCTCTTACCCAAGCATGTTTTCTCTTTCGAGAGATATCATAGTAGGGGGATCCTCAGGCTCTATCATGTGACAATATTATGATGCTACTATTTCAGGATTCAGTTCAACTTCTGTCATTCTGGGAGGTACATCTTCTTCATGTACTTCTTCAATCTCACACCTTCTAGATTTCTTAAGAGCTTCCTCTTCATTGAATGTTACATCCCTACTAATATCGGTATGATGGAATCCTGGAATGTATATCCTAAAGGCTTTGGAGACTTCACAATATCCTACAAATATTCCCTTCTTACCAGAAGGATCTAATTTGGTTCTCTTCTCTTTCAGAATATGTACATATACTGGACAACCAAATATCTTGAGATGGCTTACTTCAGGTTTCTTTCCGGTATATATCTCTTCACGCGTCTTGAATCCAAGAGCACTGTGAGATAATATATTTTGCACATATACAACTGTTCTTGCAGCTTTGGCCCATAGGTGCATATGGAGGTCTTGGTCATGAATCATGGCCTTTACTGCTTCCATGATAGTTCTATTCTTTCTTTCCGCAACACCATTTTGTTGGGGATTATAGGGAGTGGTTAGTTCCCTCTTGATTCCTGCCTCCTTACAGAATGCTTCAAATTCCTTTGAAGTGTATTCTACACCACTATCTAATCTCAGTGTCTTGATTCTCTTTTCTGACTGGTTCTCTATCAAGGCTTTGAATTCCTTGAATTTCCCAAACACTTCAAATTTATTATTCAAAAAGTGTATCCAAGTATTTCTTGAATACCAATCAATAAATGTGACATAGTATTTATATCCACTTAAGAATATGGAGGGAATAGGACCATATACATCAGAATGGATTAGTTTGAACATACCTTTAGTCTTTGTGTCACTTTTCAGAAAGGGATTCTTGATGTTCTTTCCCTGTGCACATCCCTTGTAGGTTCCCTCATGTTTGATATTTAGATATGGTAACCATGTTACCACCTTGCTCACATAGGGCAACGCTTTGTAGTTGATGTGAGCAAGTCTCTTATGTCATAGCTCACTTGAGATGGTAGTCTCATGGACAAGGGATGTCTCTAGATGTCCTTTAAGCTTGTACACTCCTCCTCCTTATCCAATGACTACAACATCTTCAAGTGTATTTCCTTTGGACCACATAAGTTCTTGTCCATCTATAAAAGCAACTCTATATCCTTTCTTATCTAGAGCTGAGATGGAGAGTAGGTTCTTTTTCAATACTAGTACATACAGTACTTCCATGATCTTCATGGAGGTCCCAGAGTCAATCTTGTAGCTTGATTCACCAATAACTTTTATGGGATATTGATAGTCATCTCCCAATGATACCTTCTAGGGAGAGTTCTTCTCTTCAAGATTTGACATAGTTGCCTTCTTTCCTGTCATGTGCTTAGAGGAACCACTATCAATAAGCCATGTATGTTCTCCAGGTGTTATAGACCCAGAGAGTGCAGAGAATAACACATATTCTTCTACATCTTTACCTCTAGTTCTCTTTCAAGGTATTTCTTCATTCTCATATTCAGCTAGATGAGCATGATTCCTTTTTTTGTTGTTGTTCTTTGACGATGGACATTCTCTAGCAAGATGTCCTATATTATGATAGGTATAGCATTGATACTTTGAGTAATCTTTCTTCTTCTTCTTCTGGAATTTCTTATTTGAAGGATTATGATTACTCCTCTTGAATTTTGATTGATTTATTTCTTTAGTATGGGTAGCTAGAGCCCGATCATCTTCTCTGAGAAGAGCTTCTCTATTGGCTACTCTAGCTTCTTCTTGCATGCAATCTTCCCATACTATGTCAAACTTCATACTTTATTTTCTTGCACATAGATTTTGGATGAATGAGTCCCAAGGTCTAGTGAGGCCATTGAGAGAAGTCATAACCAATTCATCCTCATCAAGGGTATCTCTGATAGCACTTAGATTCTCTTTGATCTGGGAGACCCTTGTGAAGCAATCTTGAATAGATTCTCCTTTGCTCATCTTGGTGCCCTTCAATTGAGCTCTCAAATTCATCTTTCTATTGATGTTCTTTCCTTCATACATTTTGGAAAGTGCATCATACATTTGATTAGGTGTCTTCTTAGATGAAACCTAAGGGATTAAGTGATCCTTAATGGAATCAACAATGATCCCCATTTCCTTGATTAGGTCTTGTTCATGCTTCTCCTTAGCTTCAGCTTCTTCAGGGTCTGGAACTTCATCCTGGATGTACTTCTCAAGACCATTCTCTTTCAGAATGAGGCTAATCCTATACTTCCAAGCCAGGAAGTTTTCTAGGCCTTCCAATTTGTCCTCAAGTTTAGTGCTTGGGGCCATCTTGTCCAGTAAGTCACTCAAAATTCAAATGCATGAAAATAGGAGATTGAACTTACCAGTAGATGCGCTTGGATGAGGCGAGTTGGTTGATCCAACTACTTTTTGGAGATCCCTAATATTCAGTCTTCAAATCCTACTTGCAAGTTTGCAACACTACAAATTTTCTGTTTCTATTTCATTGTAGTTTTTTTGGTTCATTTCCAAACTAGGGTTTGGTTTTCCTGGAGATCTAGCCACCCAAAAACTTCGATCTAGGGCTCAATAGATGCACTCTAGGAGGGCACAAATTTCTATGCAAGAAGATCTTCAAAACTCCAACTTTTGCAGAAACTCTAATTTCTTCCAGAGAGGGAGGAGGAAGAATTTAACCTTGTGAAAGTTTCTCTAATCAGGTTAGCTCTGATACCATGTTAAGTTTTCATATGCTAGACTAGATTCCGTAGTATTCAATTCAAAATAATAGCAAAAACATATCAAGAATCACTGATAGAAACACAATCACAAGATAGACACAACATTTATCCTGGGAAACCCTCAAGGGGAATAAAACCCAACAAAAACTTCCTCTGTATAAGATGTATAAAGGACAACCCAAAAAATAGGTGTTCTCCTCCTTTTGTTCTCTCTCTCTCTCTCTCTCTCTCTCTCTCTCTCTCTCTCTCTCTCTCTCTCCCCTATGCACTACACACGTGAGTGAGTCTGTGTTCAAATAAGAAACACAATTGTTCTATTTATACACGTGTCAATTGAATTTTGCACTAGATAAGTCGGCCCCACTAAACTGTCTGGGCCGACTTCACCTAGGAATACTCAAAACAATATATTATATTATTTATTAGGGTACTAAAGACCCGGCACAAGTGGAGGATTTACCTCATGACTCTATGGTGGCCAAATACAATAGTAACAACCCGTCAGAGGAATAATAACATCTCCCTTGGATTACATCAGTAAAATACATTTAGAATATCCTTTGAAGTTACAATATTTCAACACTCCCATTTTAGGAGAAGGTTATTCTACTGAAAACATCATCACAGATTCTAGGAGAACATAGATACAATTACAACAGTACATCGAGATAATACATCTTTATACAACTCTGATTGTCACAGAAAATTATTGTGTTGTCCATCTCCATGTCAAATATCCCCGAAATCAGCTTTCGAAGCCATATCGCTTCACAACAAGCGGAGCAAGCTACGATGTACTCTGATTCAGTTGTACTGAGAGAAACATAGGAATGTTTCTTACTAAACCATGAGATCATGGTAGATCACAGACAATAACATCCACCTGAGGTGCTCTTTTTGTCCACGACACTTCCTACCAAATATGAATCCGTATACCCATACAAATTGTATTCATGATCTTTTCCATAGTACGGTCCCAAATCAATCATACCTTTTAGGTACCTCATCACATGCTTTGCAGCTATCAAGTGAACCCATATAGGTTTAACTAGATATTGACTCAAGGTGTTCACAACAAAGCATATATCTAGCCTTTTGTTTGTCAGATACATTAATGACCCAATAATATGTCTATAGTGAGTCATGTCCACTAGCTCGGATGTCTCATCAGACACCAATTTTAAGTTGGTGTCCATGGGTGTGGACATGGCTTTACAATCCAACATATCAAATATTTTCAATATTTCTAGTGCATACTTTCTCTAATTCGGAAAGATTCCTTCTGGGCTCTGCCATATTTCCAGCCCTATGAAATAATGCATTAATCCAAGATCTTTCATCTCGAATTATTCAACTAGCTTCTTCTTGCAATCGTTGATCCATTTCTCATTTCCAGTCAGAAATATATCATCCACATACAACAATAGTATGACCGGTTCATCATGCATAATCTTCATATAAAGATTAGTATCAACTTTACAATTGGTAAAGCCCATGCTTGTTAAGAATCTATCTATTCTTCCATACTAAGCTCTAGGAGCTTGCTTCAGTCCATACAGAGCCTTTTTCAACTTGCATACATGAGTCGCTATGTCTTTGACTTCAAATACTTGTGGTTGTTCGATGTAAACCTCTTCCTCAATCACACCATTAAGGAAAGTTGTCTTTACATCCATTTGGTGTAAGTCCCATTTCATCATGAAAGCGATTTCCAGGATACTTCTGATGAAAGTGTACCTTGCTACTGGAGAAAATTTCTCTTCATAATCAACTCCCTCTTTCTGATAGAATCCTCTAGCCACAAATCTTGCTTTGTACTTTTCAATACTTCCATCTGCAGCATGTTTTATCTTGTAGATCCATTTCGAAGAAACCACACTCTTGTTTTCCGGTTTGGGAACTGTTAGAATAATCCATCGGGATTATTGTAAATAAATAATAAATAGGAATATGAATAGATAGGAAGGTGAAAAGGCTGGCTCTCAACCGCCACATTGTAATGTATAAATAAATGTTTCAGCCATGAATAGAATTGAATCGGGAGTTATTACCAACAAGTGGTATCAAAGCACTGCCATAACTCCTGCATGTTGCCAGTCTGCTCATTCATATGCCCTTTCCTCAGCCTGCAGATTGCATGCATTGGTGCATGCGCTAGCTGCTCTAATGCTCCGCTCAGCCCCATCCAATCCATCCACTGCGTGATGTGATAATCCGCTCCCTTTGCTGCACTATTGCAATTTTTGTGAAGGAATACATAAAACCTATTATTCTGTGATCGTAAAGAATATCAGTGCGCCATCACCAAGTTGCTGCGAGCTCAGTTTTACCAGAAATTTATTTTGCGTTCTTTTCCGTAAGTTTTTATGACTTGTATTTTCATCCTCTTTTGCCCTATCCAATAAAGAGAAATCATTGGATACCTACTGTAATTTGTTGGAGTTTTTAAGCTGTTGACTCATTATACTCCTCCATCTGAAGCTGTGTGACTCCTCCAACTGAAGCTGAGAGCATATTGCCGCGACCTCTCATCTACACTCTTTCCTATATGCCACTTACTGTTTATTTGTATCTTGATGCTGTGATATATGTTAAAGGCTGCAATATAGTGAGAGGACTGAACGCTGAAATAGCGTGGTGGAAAGAAAAACCCTAATTCGCGTGAGTTCTAATCCTTTTTGTGTTTGTGACCTATCAATCTCTGCATCTCCTTCGCGGTATCTTGGAGGATACCAATCGTTGATATCTCCATTGATAAGGCTGAGCTAAGATTGTGCATTGCTGCACGTATTGAACCATTGTTTCCTTTATGCTTTTGAAAAATGTACCTACGAAGATATGTGGAGTTTCGGGGAATGTCCGATGGAACGTGGTAGTGTGATCATTGTTGTTGTGGCAATTTGTACGTATTCCTAAACTGAGATATCATGAAGTATGATGTTCTCAATAACATTTGGACTGCTGTGGCTTCTCTTCCTTTGAGTTGCGACGTGAACAGACTGCATTGAAGAGTAATATAATTTGAAGACTGCAGTGGTATCAGAATGAATACTGCTGGCTGCGTTGGAGACCTGTGATGTGGATGTGGCGGGCTTTGAAGTCACGGAACCTATTCTTGAGTTCCAGTACTCTGTTCCAGTATTCTGCCTGGATAAGGTTGTGGAACGTGACTATTGTTGCCAGTGCATAAACCCTATTTTTTTTGGAATATCATTGAGTTTTGAAGATGAGTATATATTGAAATAATATATGCTGCGTGAGTTTTGGATTTATATTCCAATAATATATGCTACGTATGAGCTCAAGCTATATATACTGCTATATATACTGAAGACTGAATGTGCTGCGTGGAGCTGAATGTGCTAAGCTGCGACCTGTGATTGCTGAAGACTGAATGTCCTGCATGAAGGCACTCTTGTGAAAAACTCAGTGCATGGAGATTGAAGACAGCTGCAGACAGCTGCGTGGTGTTGAGAGTAAGAATGTTGATGCTGAAAAATTGATACTCATTTTGCGTTGAATGATACTCAGAATGATCATATTTATTGTGTTGGAGAATGCGTTTTGGGAATACACATGGAGATAATGAGTTGATATATCTCTGCTATTTTTTTGCAATAACTACGCCATTGTATTCTTTGTGACTGATATATGTTGATATACTAACTGACATATAGTGCTGATATACTGTGAGCATTGAAGACATTCACTATGCTACGATTTGAGCTATGAGCGTGGAGGTAAAACGTTTTTGTTCATTAAAATACAAAAACCCTAATTTTTGCCCTAATCTTTTGCATTGAAGAGTGATAGATACAGCAGAATACTGTTGGTGTTTGTTACTTCCATTTTCCTAAAGCTACTCATATCCACCTGAATATTGTAATCGAGCTGGTGCTCTCCCTCAAGACTGCTTGTGAAGTGCATGGAGGCCGAATCTAAATATTGCTGCAAACATCCACTTTAAGACTGGCTGTGTATGCTATAAACTTGCATTGTATTCACCTTGGCAGAGACTGTAGACCTACAAGGTTTTTGTTTTTCTCTATTATCTCATTATCTTTGTCATATTAAGTTCATTACATTAACAGTTGTAAAAATTCAATCTATAGCATCTATTGTTGGTGATGTCCTCACTGGCAAGGAAACATATCCAAAATGGTCTAGAAAGATCAAGAAATCAAGCGAGCCTGTCGAATAATCCCTTGACTTTGTTCAGAAAACAAAGAATCGGTTCAAAGACCCTTCCAAGGGAGATTGCAGCAAGAGAGGCAGAGGGAGCAGAAAAAACTCCAGAAAAAGATCAAAGTGCAAACGTTGTGGAAAGAATGGGCACACATCAGATCAGTGTTGGGCTTCGTGGGACTCCATCAAAGACAAGCACAACCAGAAGAAAGATGACCAATATGCTAGTAAATCTTTTGATTCTTGTATTGTTGCACATTGTAATCATGGATTTAATGAAATGACTTCTCTCTCATCTTATAAAGATTGTTGGCTGCTTGATACTGGTGCAACATCACACATGACATTTAGAAAAGACTGTTTTGAATAACTGAATGAAACAATAGATGGCATAGTTTACT